>JAQMYM010020584.1:0-21326 GCA_030014255.1 Parauchenoglanis ngamensis | reverse complement strand
AAAGACATGCAGATTAGGTCAACTGGCTACTCTAAATTGCCCATAGGTGTGAATGCGAGCGTGAGTGGCTGTTTGTCCTGTATTGGACTGGCCCCCGCCTCTTGCCGGGGATTGGCTCCAGCTTCCCCGCGACCCAGATGGATAAAGCAGTATAGATAATGGATGGATAACTATTATGTCTTTTATAGTGACCACGTAAAGGCATAGTGACAGTATAAATGAGGCAAAACTGTCTGGAAAATTTCTCTCAGGTGTGATGATAAATTAAGTTAAAAAAAAAAAAGCATAATAGTGGAAACAAAACCAATTGAAACAAAACCAAACAAAATCATTGGAAACAAAACCAAAACTATTAACTTCTCTCACAGATGTTTTGAAAAATGACTATGAAAATACTTTGATCAAGTAAAATTTGACCACTAATACGGTTTCCACCATATGCTAATAATAGTAATGCTATCATGAATCATGATTACAGTCAGAGCTGTCAAAATTTTAACCTTCAAAGCAGTAATACTACGAGTAAGTTGTTCATGCATGACAAACACGGCCCAATTTAAATGTAACAGTACATCTACAGCACTTGTATAGCTGTTTCATCCACAAGCTTACAACATAGCTAGCTAGCTATCATATACGCAGCTGGTAATTCTAAAGGCAGACAGTGGAAATGGGACCAAACTGTTCAAAATATCAACATTTACCTCATGTGTTGATAAATGACATAAAAGACTTGAGAATAAAGGCATCTGTGAGGTCTTATGTGAGGAAGAGTGTAGACAGCGCTTCATATTTCTCGGAGGAAGCATGCGCTAGGACTTTGCCTCACCGGTTGGTGGCTGTTACGTGATAGAGAAGAGCTGGCTAGGAATTGACAGGTGACCAAATTAGGGAGAAAATCGAGGAAAAAAACTTAGCATTGGCAACATTTAAACACAGTCAGAGCTGTCGAAAACTGTATGCTACTTTTGTTTAATATTCTTGTAAACGCAACAGACACAACCCCATTTGAACGTAGCAATAACCTTTATTTTTGCAAAACCTGTTTTGCTCTCCGCAGTGATTTCATCATGTTGAATTGTGAGTTGTAGGTAGAGTAGTAATTGAATCTGATTAGAAAACAAGGAATCCACCACCAGCAGCCACACATGCACACCCAAAACTATTTGATTTGGCCAGATAAGAGAAGAGATTAGCAGATAACGCCATGCCGTGTCTTACCTTTCCTCTTAACTTCTAAAGCATCATAATGGAGGGATTGAGGGACATGCAAAGTAAAGCGGGATGGACATCACATGCGTATCGACAACAACACATACACATGCACACACACACAGACAGACGGTGATTTAAAAAGGGGTTAATGTGTGATGTCGGTCTTTGCACAGAAATATATCAAACATTCAAAAAGATGATCTCTATCATGTCTGTTATCTTCTCTGAAGTTCATTTAGAAATACCCAGTGAGCAACAAAAGATGTCTATGGATGTCCCTTATGGGGTTAGACGATTTAAGTTGGTGCCTTTTGCTAATTTGTACTTTAAGAATCAGTACTGAGACTGGCCTCACAATGCTTTAAAATGTATTTGCTGAAAAAAATCAACCCAAATCTGTAAACTAACCAAATTCAAATCTTTTGTTGGTGCTGCAGAAAAACAGTTCATTTTTAATATATTACAACCATTTTACAACCAATTATAGGTGGCTGGTATAAATGGACTAGATAAAAGATAAAAAGAGAGGAAAATAACAGAGAGGAAACAGAGAGGAAAATGATAGAGCTCTGACATAGATATCATCATCAGGTGCATTGGAGGTGGAAGCGGTGCTCTCATAATTTCTGTTATTGTCATTATCAGGCAGGTGAAATACAAGCAAGTGTACATATCAGTTATCCTCATGCATACAGTGGGTGCAACGCACTGCATATAATGCATAATACAATGCAACATATAACAACCACACAGGCAAATGAAATCCACTGTGAGATGAGCTATAACTGGCGGGATTTAGAAAACGTGTTGATGCGAAGTAGAGAAGGACTGGTGGGAACTTACCAACCCGTTGCTGGGTTTTTTTCTGTCTGGCATGGGCATCTCAGTACCATAGGGTTCAGGGTTAGCATTTTGGCCGAGAGATGCACGAGGGATGGGAATGATGGATTGGGAAGGCCAAGTCTGGAACTCGTCTGGGGCGTAAGGACTATTGGGTTTGGAGCCATGCTTTGTCCTGTAGACAGACACACAGTCAGAACGTATATATTTCTGGATAAATATACTGATCATCCATATGAGGACTCAATCAGTATGGACAAAACACTCTCTAATGCCTAAATACGAACACGTTTGGTGAAACATTTGGTGAAGTCACAATAAGACATTAATAACTGAAAGTTGTATGTTGAAGTCTTCAGAGATATCAGTATCGCAAAGTCTGCTGTTGGAACAACACGCCAACATGCTCTATCCATTTTTAGATACGTTTCATGTTGTGGAATGTTCTCAAAACAAGTTAGTGTCCCTTCATTTTCTCAGAACTAACAGATGTTACACTTCTTCTCAGTTTTCTGATACTGTACTGATAATGATTTAACATCCTAGAACCTGATAAGTTCCACATAGACCACTTACTTCATCTGACATCAACCTGCTGGTCATTTCCAGAACCAAGCTAATTATTATATGACATCTTATTATATTATTATATGATTTTTTCTAAAAAACATTTTTTGAAAATGAATTTTATGTTACAGATTTTGAATAGGTGACCATTTCCCCTGGATTTCATTTTGCACTGTCTCTCTGACAATTTTTAAATATTACTCTATTATGACTCGACTCACAATGAAACCAAAGCAGATATGTTCCAACTTTATATACAAACTCAATATTAATCCTTCTTATCAGTATTTTGATGAAAAAAAGTCATTTTACTTAAGAAAAAAGTCTGATAGCACTATATAACTCCAAGATATTGATTTATTTTATTTTCTCCTGCATGTACGCACCCGTAGAGCCCACAGTAGATGAGAAGGGCCAAAATCAAGATGAGCAGAATCGCACCTAAAACGACAGCGACCACCACCAGTGCCAACAACGCCGCTACGACAGAGAAATACAGCGTTAGCCTGTTTATACAAACATATACACATATACACATGCTCATAGTTTGAAATTTCAGTTAAAACACTAATGAGATTTTTAATTCCCCAACTGATCCCAAAAGTTTCCTTGTTGAAACTACATATTTATTATTTATTTATTACTACATAGTACATATTATGTTATAGCAGAGATCACTTTAAATCCTGAGTAAAATGGTAGTAACTTACAGTCATTACAGTTGAACCCGGAATAACCAAACGCGCACCTGGAAAATAAATGAGACAATTAAAACTGTTGCGTTTTATAGTAACAGTGACAGCAACATTATTAGCCCATCCATCTTTCTATCATGCTGATATAGCACTACAGCACTAGGGGGCAGTAGTTACAACCACATGAAGCCTTCCTAACAAGGCCAGAATTGAGTGGGTTTGCTTAAGAGCAGGTTACTCACGGCACACACGTTTGGCCCTCTGCTCTCTGACCACTAGGACAGGCTGAGGAAAAAGAACAGGTAGATCACAGTTAGAGTGTGTGATTGTGTTACACTGGAAAGGTTGAATCATTTTTGTCATTTTTTGCGCCTAAAAACCTCAGTAAATTGGGACTATGTCACTTTTAACCACAGAAAAAGATCAACAAACTAATCACACAAACACAAGCATGTTTCCAGTTTCATCATATGGCTGTACATTCTATTGACTGCATCTACAACTTCATCTAATCCAAATCTAAACATCATTTTTGTGGGTCCAAGAAAACAGTTAAAGTGGTTCAGGCATGCATACAAGTTGGGAACCCTGTTCTGCTCGGCATTCTGAGATGCTTTTCCGCTCCTCGGAGATGTAAAGAGTGGTCGTTTGAATTACTGTAGACTTCCATGCAATGGTCACTAAGATCACAGTTTTTCCCCATTCTGATGTTTGATATGAACATTAACTGATGTGCATCTGCATGATTTTATGTATTGCACTGCTGCCACATGATTGGCTGTTTGGATAATCGCATGACTGAGCTAGTGTACAGGTGTTCCTATTAAACTGGTTGGTGACTGTGTATTCCACCCAGCGAGATGTGCATGAACATTGAGACTTGAACTGACCCCGTAAAAACTCTGTCACTGGTTTATTTTATGTCTGTCCTCATCCGCCTCGACCTGGTCCCTAATTATAAAACCTATTTTACTCTTAATTCAGCTAATTTGCTACACTAATGTTTATGTACAGCAGGTGTATCTTAGACAGTGCTGGCTGTTATGTCAGTCAGCTAAACACTTTAACGTGTCATCACTCATGAGGAAATACGTCAATATACAGAATCAAAGCACAGATCTCAAGCCATTCCATGGCTACTTTAAAGCCATTCACCTTTGGGAGCACTTGGTGTACTCATTCAAACACACACACATACACACACACACCTATACAGCTTCTTGAAGTAAATCCAGTTGATATGTAGCCCGGCATGCAGGAGCACGTGGCAACGCCATCTGTATTATTACTACATTTTGTTGTGCTGGTGTCACATGGAGGTGGATTCTGAGCACAAAGGTTTGTAGCTACGCACGAACAGACACAAGGAAAGAAAGAGTGAGATGATGCAAAAAAAAAAAACAGTTTTCAAAGTAATGCAGTGTTCCATTAAAGATATATGTACCTAACTACCTGCCTACCTCTCTCTCTCTCTCTCTCTCTTCTTATAAGGCTACATATTTGTTGGGATTTAAAGATCCCAGAAAAACCCTACGTATCACTGGTCAGGCTGAAGTTTGCTTCTTCATCTTTGAACAACACCAGTGAAGGTAACATTGCTAAATAGTAAAGTACACTTACAGCAAATTTATGTAAAAATCATCACACACTCACTTCAGAAGACATAGAATGGCATAAATAGCTTCAAAAATAACAATTCATTACCTGAATCACTTCTATCACACAAGTCTACCTTTACTCTTTGCTCCACTTCTTCTACCTGAGTCTGCTACGGCTGTGTCGAATGGGATACTAGACACTGTTTACAGTATTTATGGTGTAATGCAATGACACTATCTGTATCTGTATAATCCTCTAATTATTGGCATCCACACTACGTGGACAAAAGTATATGGACAGCTGCCCATCGCAGTCATATGTGGTTCTTCCCTAAGGTTTCGCTACAAACTTGGAAGCACTGAATTGTCTGGGATGTCTTGGTTTGCTGTTTCTATTCACTGGAACTAACATCCTCAAACCTGTTCCAGCATGGCAATGTACAAAGCAAGATCCGTGAAGACTTGTTTTGCCATGGTTAGAGTGGAAGGACTTGGGTGGTCTGCAAATCAACCCCAATGAACACCTTTGGGATGAACTCAAACAGCGACTGTACACCAGGCCTCCTCACTCAACATTACTGCCTGACCTCACTAATGCTCTTATGGTTGAAAGAAAATCTAAAAATCTAGTAGAAAGTCATCCTAGAGGAGTGAAAGTTATTATAACAGCAAAGGGATGGGATGCTTAACAAGCACCTATGGGTGAAATCGGTCAGGTGTCCACATACGTTTGCCCATATAGTGTATCTGTATTAGTATTTAAGCCTGAAGTGGGTGTGGCCTAAACTGGAACGCTACTGTCAGCATGTCATAATGACATTTCCCCCCAGAAATATATTTAATGTAATTATAAATAATATATTTAAAACTGATTTAAGTAACTAGGTAAGAATTACTGAGCATTGGAACAGGCTTTATTATTTATAATAACAATTAAATTCATGTCAGACATGTTCCGGGAGTCTCCAGTATATTGATTATATACAATATCCCGTAAATATTATTTTGAGAGAGAGAGAGAGAGAGAGAGAGAGAGAGAGAGAGAGAGAGAGAGAGACAGAGAAAATGTGTGTGTGTGTGTGAGTGTGTGTGCACGTGCAAGTGTAAGACATGGAGAGAAAGTGAGAGAGCATCCTTATTTGTATGAGAGGCCATTTAGGGCAAAATTGCTAATTAATACTAATATTATTAATTATTAATAAGGGTCAAAAGTAATGACAGCGTTGCTCGCTGCAGTATTTACAACAAGCTGGCGTTTCTACTGTCCATGGTAGGTTAAATGACTGTAAACAGCATGTTGATGCGAGTTTAACAGGTGTCATTCGTTCATGGGATGTCTGATAACCAATAGCTGAGCTCTCTCCAGCACCAAACAGGAAACAGCAAAGCATGATGTGAAATAATCTCTAAAAGAATCTAGTTGAGGTCTTGTCATTAGTGACCCTGCAAGATCCCCAGTCTTTTTTTTACAAAATCATATTCCATGAGTAAAAACTCTGTGAATTGTTTTAGATGTGAGAAGGTGTCAGACTTTAGTCTTTTAAGAGTCTTTGCAAAAGTTTTTCATCATAAAGTTGTAATAGAATGAAAATTACTCAGAGGTGAATAATATAATTACATATATTAATGTCAAATTTTCTGCATTTAGGCTTACCCAACAAACTATTGCAAAGTATAGTGTGTTCTTACTTTTTTTTTTGGAGGGTATCTCCCTGAAATGAGTTTTTGCAGGGTGGGATATCTGGCATGTTGTTGTCACGAGGTAGAACTTAATAGTGAATGACACACTATACACTAATGTCGTTTGACACACACATATACAATTCTATTTGATATACCAAACAAATCGACAGAATTTACCTGAATTTGAACACAATGGCTTTCCATAATGTAAACATGCATTTTATTAAAGTCTGAAGTGCCAGAGCTTAACTTACAGGTATAACTGGCATTACTGATAGTGCTGTCGTTTATGGCCTTCGCTATGATCTGGTTTACGTCCTGCTCCGTAGTGGGAGCGCTGGCGGCAAACACATTGTTCACTGTAGCCACCACACTGCCATTACTGCAAACACACACACACACGAGTGGTTAGCACCATGAAGTGTGGTCAAATTTTATAATGCTTGTCACAGAAAATGGTTAGAGAGTGGAAAGAAGCTGGAGGACACTTACCTTAGTTGCAGAACTACAGAGTTTACATAGCCTTCTGATTTACTGAAGACGTTATTCAGCTGGAAAAGTGAAAAAGGAAAAAAAAAGAGCGAAATAAAGATAGTGGATGTCAATGTGCAATGTAACGCAGCACCTATTTAACTACAACCCCTGGCAAAAGATGTGGAATCACTGTTCTTTCAGGATGTTCATTCAGTTGTTTTACTTTGTAGCAAAAATTTCAAGCTGTAATTAAAGTATGCCATTAAATACAACAACTACATTTAATTTTTTGAGGTATGTTTTACAAAGCCAGAATTTTCAGCTGTTAAATAAAATAGTTTTGCTACAAAGTAAAATAACTGAATGAACACCCTCCAAGTGTAGTGATTCCATATTATTTGCCCAGGGTTGAATATTGCCCTGGAATATACAGTAAAAGTTAAATCTGCTCCCAAGTCTGTCTTTGAACTCGGCTCATTTATTTAGTTTTGTGAAGTCAACTGCACGCTGCCTTAAATTCTCTGAATGTGTACTGACTCAGCACAAGCCATGTTACAAAACGTTACCTCCCAAGTAGCATATTTCAAATAGAGAGAATCTCAAATCTTATAACATGGAGATTATTAATGTTTATCAAGCCCATGGTGCTTCACAGACAAATTAAATGAACATGTATCGTAAACGTTGATGAGTTGGTGGAATTCATCATCGCCTCACCGATTTAACGATTTCTTGAGCTGTTGTGCGAAATTCCTCGGAGCTGCTATTACTCATTTGAGGTTGAAACTTTCTATTCATTAAATGCAGCATTCCTGGAAACACTTTTGCTAAAAAATAAAAAAAATATATGAAGACAGAGACACAGTATGGTTTCATAAAATTTTGAATTAACTTAATAATTCTTATTTTCCCAAGCTTGTCCTCTGATCCCTACCTTCAAGACACTGGCCTTGTGACAGGTACGTTCCAGCCAGACACTGACAGATGGAGCTTATGCACACGCTGAGAGGTGGACAGGGTATAGCTGGACATGTAGCTACATTACAGAGAGATAGACTGTCAAAAAACACTTTTCTAATATTTTTGTTACGTACAAAGCCAGAAAAAAAAGCTTACACACCTGGTGTGGTAGTTGTGTTAGGTTGAGTAGTAGGTGTAACCGGAGGTACAGCTGTCACATTGTTCTGTGCTGTAGTGTTGCTGATTTGTGTGGTGGTGACATCTGACAGTGGAGTGGTGATATTTGGTGTGGGTTTAGTGTTGATCTGTGAGGACGTGGTGTCATTTGAGGATGTAGTGTTGACGTGTGAGGGCATAGTGGTGACATGTGAGGACGTGGTGTCATTTGAGGATGTAGTGTTGATGCTTGGTATGGGTGAAGTGATGTGTGTACTCATATCATTTGTCATGCCATTGATTGGTGGTGTTTCTGTTGAGGCATTTACAGTTGTTTCAGAAGATGTTGTAGCACTGAAATGTGTTCTATCTGCAGGAGTGGTTGTCTTGTCCATCACTGTTGTATCTGTGACAGGAGTATGCTCTGGGGTAGGGCTATCAGTTGACATCATGCTGGAAATGTTGGTCACTGAAAGTTGTACAAACAAAGAATCATTAATGGAGCTTTAAGTAAAATATGCTTTGGAAATTCACTCTGTTCTTTGGTTAATAGCTGCTGAAAATGTATCAATGAGCAGTTCTAATTCACATTACAGCAAGTCAGACAATTTGAAAATACCTGTCACACCTAGATATCACACAGCTGATTAAACATAAAACACTGAAAACAGATGGATATTTTCAGGGCGGGCTGGTATAAGTGGACGCGGGGGAAAAGCTCACTATTTTCTCAGAAAAAAAAACAAAAATAAGGTTG
Organism: Parauchenoglanis ngamensis; assembly: GCA_030014255.1. Taxonomy (NCBI): domain Eukaryota; kingdom Metazoa; phylum Chordata; class Actinopteri; order Siluriformes; family Auchenoglanididae; genus Parauchenoglanis; species Parauchenoglanis ngamensis. The sequence continues at coordinate 12,381 of JAQMYM010020584.1, read as the reverse complement.
AATTTTGCCTTCCACAGAGTGCTATTTGCTGTTTACATGGCTTGAATTGGATTTCTTCTTATAAACACCAGCACCACCAACAGTAGTAATAAAAAACACATATATAAGACTAGGGTTGATTTCTGTCTGATTTCTGTCACGTGACATACCATAGTGGGTGTAATAAACATTAACAAGGTAGATTACTTTATTAATTTATTATTAATGTAAATAAGTTTTTTTTTTAATTCAGTATTAGCAGCATGTTTATCAATCCGATGGCATTTGCCGAGAGTCTTGACATATACTTTATGAAGAGAACACGCATTCATGTTTGGACTTGATTAGAATTTTTTTCAGCATGCACAATTGCACAGATGTGTGGTAAGATTCAGTTTTACTATTCCAGGAATTCTTTGAGAATTCTTTCAAATTCACCACAGCTATAGGGGAACAAATAGCACATGGAAAAATCATACATGCATATTGTTTTCTTCACCTTCTTTATATATAATACCATTTACTCATGAATCCTACTGTATCTTTTTTGATGGAACCTCTTATATATACAACATGCCTATTATGAACCCATATTTCTCATTTTATCAAACCTTACCAGGCTTCTTAAGGGTCTAAAATATACCTTTCCTAAAATTAGCATTGCACGCATACCTTCTTTTGATTGAACTTGTGAATAGTGTGTGGTACTGTCACTGGACATAGGTGGTTCAGTAGTATGAGTGCTGGACATGATGATACGCGTGGTGCTATATGAAGAATCAGTGGGAGTAGATTCAATGACAGTAGAAGTAAGTGTAGTTTCATGGCCTGGAGTTGCACCAGGGGCCACGTTCTCTACTGTAGTAGTGGACTCGCTGAGGGTGGAAGATGGTGAGTCTGTTGATAGGCTGTTTGGAGATGATGAAGTTTCTGATTCAGTTTCTGTTTTTGTGGTAGAGGCCATGCTGCTTGTTGAAGATGTCGTTTCAATGTCGACTGCGCTTGGGGAAGTTGTTTCGCTCATAACAGAAGATGCCGTGCTGTCTGTTGTTATGGTAGAAGAACTTTCTGCAGATTTTGTCATGCTATGAGAAACCATTGCTGAGGTGGTCGGTGTTTCTGTAGTGGTAGTGGTGCTTGGTTCTGTGCCCATGATCGCTGTAAGCACAAATATAACACTAAGTGGAAAGTAAAATAGTGAAACAGACAGGTAAGAGAAACTAAGGGCTTCACATCTGTTTAAATCATCCCAGCAAAACTTAGTATTAATCTTAATCTAACACACCTGATCCATTTAACAAAGCCTTATACTTCTGTTTGTGAAGGGATCATGAGTCTTTCACAGGATTACACAAGATGTCCGTTTTAAAATTTACTTGATAGTCTGTGTAATTTTTGCCTATTTTGTTTGTGTAATGTGTATAAGTAGACCATGCAGACTGTCATGAATAAACATAAAAAATAGCAAAACTGAAGATGCATTAAGACTGAACCAGATGCTTGGTAAACGTGATGTCTATTTAGAAATTGATGTAATAGTGTAACGTTAGAAGACACCACTATAGGAAGCGGCTCCACTCCAGCACCAGCTCGGACTTTGCACACTCTTAATCCCCCGTATTTTAGTTCACACACCATCACATAGAACACATGTTTCCAACCCTGGTCCAGCAGTAGCTCCTGTCCAGCACATTTTTGTGTTTTCCCTGCTCTAACACAACCACTGCAATTCAGAAGAGGCTCTTGGGTAGTTAGTTGAATCTGGTGTGCCAGGAAACACTAAAATGTGCAAGGCACAGGATACGCCAGGACCAGGGTTGTCCTGGAGTTCCCCTTCCTAAACATTCCTCTTCCCAAAAAGACAACGCCAACCATTTTGGAGTAAGCCTCCCTCTACTGTCACTTTCAAGACGTCAAATATTTGTACTAGCAATGATTCAGCTCTTTGACCACTCATTGTGCTTTTTAACCCTTGTAGTCTCTGGCTCAGCAGTAAATATCATAGCCAGCAACTTGGTGAAACAAAACAGAAATCCGCCCCTCAGTTCTTGCTATCAGTGGTGAACCCAGTGAGGAGGGTTCTATGACCCATTACACCAGTCCATCGAAATGATATTAGGGACAACACATGATGAGAAGATCTTCCAATCTCCAACCTTATTCCATCCTTTTCTTACTGTCTGCTGTTTGGCTCATCATGGTTACTTATCATGGTTGCAAATTTTTAGAAGGCACCATGTAATGGTATATTCTCTCTCAAAAAGAAACCAAGGCCATCAAGGACTACAGTCAGGAGGCATTACTATAGAGGTTTATACATTTCTTCATTAAAATGAGACAGAAGCCTCTATGTCCTTGCATCCATTATAGAGGTTTAAACACCATCACTGTCAAATTCAGATAACCCCTTCCTTTAGTGCCCATGGCCACTGAACATCTCTGAAACTCACTGCACACACAACTGCACATGAGGATCACAGGATCACTGGGTGCAGGAGAATTTACCTGGGATAATGATCACTGGCAATTTAGAATAGCATATTGTAAGACTCTGAGTATAACACTGGGCAAACACAAGAGTTATTAGCTAGAAACTGGCAGGCCATTGACCAGTTTTGATAGGCTTTGAGGAGCACCAAGAGGTGATTAATGACAGGTTAGCCTGTTGGGTAGTAGATTAGGAAGTGATCATGCCTTCAGATCGTGTTGCAAATCCTCAGGGCAACTTTGATACATGGTTTCCTCTAGTGTAGAAAACCACCTGAATGACCCAGATGGACTTAATACTTATCTACTTAGTTGTTATACAACAATAACATACATGATCTTTTACCACACCTCTTCTCTTGAACCATCAGGTCCACCATGGACACTCAGGTGGAAAAATACGGCCAGAGGATGAGTGTAAGTTAGCAGAGCCCTGTTATAAGTTCCACATGAAAGGACAAGGTTATGGTCAATAGGTCCTTATTAGTTCATGGCAAGGAAAAGATCCAGCAGGAAAACTCCACTGGTTGTAAAAGAAAACTGCTCTCTACTCAATCGTAAAAGCATGGACACATATATAACCTTTCATAAATGGGAAGAAAAATACATGAAACCAATAAAGAAGAAAAACAAAGGGCAGATGACGCAACATCTTTTATACATTATAAATGCTTAACTTTATTGTTTAAATCATGGCAATGGAAAAATCTTGCAAAGTTAAGTATTAATTCTAATCTAACACACTTGACCCAGTTACCTAACTCTTTCAATAGATTTTAAATTCTTCATTCTGGTGCCTCAGACACCATGTCACTCATAGTATGCAGTGCCTTTTGGACATCAAGACAACCTGAGCGGGACTCCAGGCCCCATGCTCACACATCGCACACTCGTTTACACCCAGGGGCAAGAACATTTACTTGTTATGTATATATACCACAAAGGGATCACAGAGCTAACAGCATGCAAATATGGAGGCATTAGTATCAGCACAAGTACAAACTGTGGTTGATTAATGGTTGAGTTTGAAGATGTTTTTTTTTTAAATAGATACAGTATATCTCACATTTGTAAAATATAAAATGTGATTAATTTCCCTTACAAGGTGGACGTGTGTGAGTAGAAAATGTAGACTGTCATGGATAAAATATAAAGAATATAAAAAGCATATTAATTATGAAGTGTAAACTGAATTAAATACTATCTATTTAAAAAAGTGATTTGAATAGATAACAAAAACTACTACATTGTACTGGGTGGAAAGTAATATTGAGGACAGACAAACATGAAACATGACTGAATACATTTGAAAAATATTCAAGAGAAATTGCAGACTGTGCTTATTTATTTACTTTAAAAATATTGTATACTAATAAAGGTGGGCCCTGCGATAGATTCAAAGGGTGTACCCAGGCTCTCACCAGATACAAGCCGGAATTGGTTCCAGCTAACGGATAAGCAGTACAGATAATGGATGGATGGATGGATGGATGGATGGAAGGATAGATGGATGATAAGGGTGGATATTAGGAAATACATAATATCCACTGATAAAAGGTGATAAAATTGGTAAACTTTTTAATGTATAAATATGCAACTGCTGTTCATGTATTAAGTCTAAAAATACGCTTTACATGTCATACGACAAGGTTTTCTTGAAGGACACAGAAGACTCACGTCATACAACGAATCACACAATATATTGCTATATTCAGTGCTGCTTCTGTGGACACTTCATATTATAACCATTATCCCTGTGTTTCATTCAGGAGGAGGCTGCATGTTTAGGTAACATGGAGCAGTGGTCAGTTATCTTGGTGAGGTTCCCTGTTTTGGATAAATGTGAAGGCAGCATTGCTTGGTTCTTTTCACATACAAGAGCTAATAACCCTTGTGGTTTTATTTAGATATCAGACAAATGTTCATTGTGAGGAAACAAAATCAATACTGCTGTCTTTCTGTTTTCCATCAGTAGGGGGCCTCATGCCACTATTACCATCAAGTCAGATTGAGGTTGTTTTTATGCTGGCATTGTATGTGTGTGTGTGTGTACGTGTGTGTAATAATACACCCTACCTTCAGGCCTAATTAGCTAAGACATAGCATGAGCATGCAAGGCCAGCATTGTTCTAAGAATTTGTTCTCAGCTGGTAAGCCGGGTAAGACAAAAAGGTCTTTTTTTACAGGCTCTCTCTCTCTCTCTCTCTCTCTCTCTCTCTCTCTCATACATGCATCAGATCCTGATTGCTGTGGTTAATTTGATTATTTTCCAGGAACATAGTAATATAGTGTGTCATGGTTTATTGCCTAGTAACCCAAATGCAAGGACAGATTAAAAAGTAAAGAAATGAGCTGGGGAACACACCCGCCTTGTCAGGACTCATTTTATATAGCAATTTGTTGCTCCCTGAGTGAACACACACCCACAGAAAATATAGATATTGATACTCAGAAGTTAATGATCACTTAGATACGGACATTGTATTCCACCGCGCATGCGTGGGTTCATGCACAGAGAGATGCATAATCCCTTTTTAAGCAGCTGTACTTTTAGATTAGATTATCTCTATATTAAAAAAAGCTTTAATATAGGAGGCAGGCTCTGGCAGGACATACAGGGATATTGTTGTGGTGTATAACATTTTGGAAAAAGATTTTCCATGTGACAGGAACAAGTTTAGGGGTTTTTCCTTTGTTACTCAAAATGTACATGTATACACAGACTAGGCAAAAACAGAGTGTGTCTTAGTCAGGCACAGCTTTTGGACTTAAGATCATATTTCTTGAGTGCTATCAAGACATTACTTATCTCAAAGACAGATTTTGTAATGGATAAAATTATGCACAATTCCAAGTGTAGCAGATGAGTGTTCGGTCAGCTCATCCTTCAAAATGTGGGAGCTATTTCTTTACAGGAGAGCATAACAAATTGATCACAACAGCTGCAGTTTTGTATTAAGTCCAGCATGGTATTAACTTGAATAAATGAAATGGTGTGATAAATAGTCTAGATGCACAAATGAACAAATTAGTTTCATGACCTAGATTCAGTATCTACTGGCGTCATTATTTTGTGCGCACAATAACCTGTCAGTGTGTAATACAATAAATAAATAAATAAATAAATAAAATAATAGGTGTTGGATCAAATGCTATTTCATAAGGTGCTGAATAATGAGGTTGGAAGTCATACTGTTAAATTAAACCACAATGACCCTAACATTATCTCTTGGTTTTTATCGCAATTCCTTCTTCAGTCTGTATTTTCTATACCTGATTTCAGATGATAGGAAATACTGGCATCTTTTTTAATACTGTTCGTATCTTGTTTACTATAAAACTAAACTCTATGGTGGCCTGTTTATCATAATGTACATTCAAGTTTTATCATGTTTGTAACCTGTTTACTACAATGCTAGTTTTTGTGTTAGCCTGTTTGCTATAATGCTGGTTTTTGATAGCCTGTTTGCTATAATGCTGTTTTTTGATAGTCTGTATGCTAGTTTGTTTTAGTCTGTTTGCTATAATGCTGTTTTTTGATAGCCTGTATGCTAGTTTGTTTTAGTCTGTTCACTATAATGCTGTTTTTTGTGTTAGTCTCTTTACTTTAATACTGTGGGGGTTTTTTTGTGTTAGCGTATTTGCTATAGTTCATGTCAGTGTGTTTTTGCTTCTTTGTTTTTTTTACACAGCTTAATGTGAAGTTGACAAAAGGTGGAATTCATTCAGAATTACCCAATTTATTGAGTTCTGAAGAGAAATAGGAATAAATATCATGTTAAAAATAACATGAAGTTAAACCATTGAAAGCAGACAGAAGGTACAGAGTGAACAGCGAACAGCTATGTATACAGTCCACACTGGATTACACAGAAATTATATTGTCATCAACACACCCCAACGCACAGCAGACCTGATAAACAGAAATTTCACTTTCCATAAAATTTCCCTGGAACAAAACTGTAAAAAGTTGGGTGGTGGGCCTGCTTACATCCATAAATGTATATTTATTGGTTTCTATGTTTATGTAATAAGTTGAATAAAATTTAAGAACACAACATTTTAAAAATGTACATTGATGCAGACAGACCGTGATAATTTTTTTTATTTTGAGGAGTGACTCAGCTCATACAGTCTCTCTGAGTGTTTGCTTATAATGGTCATGTGCAAAAGATCACATGTTTATGGCTCATCGCATGGCACATACATCACTGTCCTTTCGTTCCTTTTGTGATTCATGCAACTGCTGTGAATAATGCGGAAATTCCCAAGTTGTCTGTATCAATATTTACCTCTTCAGATACTGAAACCCAACACCACAACCAAGTGTTGGAGGAGCTACTATCTACCTTAAACTGTTTTAAGTCTCTAACACAGTTCAGAGATATGTGATGGAGAAAAATATTACAAGAGTTTATCAGACCTGCTGCACTGTAATGGAAATATGTTGTTTAAATCTATTAATTTTTTGCTCCAAACACACACTCAGACAAACTTTACAGCTATACATGTTTATTACAATGCCAATTTGTGTTATACTGTTCACTATAATGCTAGTTTATATATTAGCCTGTTCCCTATAATGCTAGTTTGCATGTTATCCTGTTTACTATAATGCTAGTTTGCATGTTATCCTGTTTACTATAATGCTAGTTTATATATTAGCCTGTTCACTATAATGCTAGTTTGCATGTTATCCTGTTTACTATAATGCTAGTTTGTATATTAGCCTGTTCACTGTAATGCTAGTTTGTATATTAGCCTGTTCAATATAATGCTAGTTTGTATATTAGCCTGTTCACTATAATGCTAGTTTGTGTTAGGTTGCTTACTGTAACAATAGCTTGTATGGCATGATGGATTCTTATAACTAATGTTTGTATGTGAGAGCTTTCTTGTTTCCCCACAGCATGACCGTTCAGCATGGTCCACTGCTGTGTGAAGCTAGTGAACACTGTTGCTAACATGGTGATGGTTACCAAAACATGAAACCTGATACGGAAAAAAACATCAGCCAAAGTCAGACAGTGACCTGAAATTCAGCTGTGGTGTTTAAGCGTGTAGAACCTGTTTTTTTTATGCACTGCACCTTTATGCATTTTTTGTTTTCATTGTATATGCTGTATTTTGCCCTAGCTATTCTTTTACATTACGTTCAGTATGTTTTTTTTTTTTTTACAGGGTCCTGTCTTTTATTGTATACAGCTAAAAAAAAAGTACAAGCACAAAACAGAAATTCTGGTTTCTCTGGCGTTCCGGGCTGAAACAGGAGGAAAAAAACAAATGATGTGGACCACCTACTTCCAAACCAATCAGTACCTCTAAGCACCTCTAATCACTTGTCAATCTTGTCTATTCAGAAAGCTCTGCCTCATGCACAAGGTGTTTTAGCTTAAATCAAGACGCCTAACAGGTCACTGGCCTATTCCTTGCTTATACATAAAACCCCACAACAGAGTGTTTCCTTTTCAAACAGTGTTCCAAGAAAAAGCCTTAAGCAAACTGTTCTTCTAAAATTAGCAAGGATGTATTTCGGTGGGCGTGGCTTCAGTGGGTACAGTGAAGGGAGGGGCTGTATTTCTTTGGGTTTTGAGTTTCAAAACAGCTGGCTTCAGATAGTTGCCAGCAAAATCGCTGAGTGTACATATGAAAAAATAAGGAATTTTTCTTCCATACTGTGCCATATTTTCTGAGCGAAACCAGGAAACCGGATATTCGGTCAAGTCAAGTAGGACTTTATCGTCATACCAGCCATACACATGTATACAGTTGTATAAGACGCGTATTCCCAGGACCACGATGCAACATGGACACATAAGGGGTCGTATGTACACAATTACAGGGGTAAAGTGCAGATTAAATACACAATGCAAACAAGGGGGATGGATACAGACCACGCATAGTGCATAAGACATGATACCAGAGGGCAGGCACGCAGTATGTACGTGACAATATATACATGACAGTTGAAATGTGATATGTAAACTCTCTGTGGATGTAGTATAATAATTTATAAAATGTCCACTTGGGCAATGATGTAATGCATAAAATCATGCAGATACAGGTCAAAAGCTTCAGTTAATGCTCATATCAAACATCAGAATAGGGAAAACAAATGTGATCTCAATGACTGTGATGATGGTATGGTTGCTGGTACCAGACCGACATTAGAAACCGCTGATGTCCTTGAATTTTCATACAGAACAGTTTTACCAGTTTATACAGAATGATGCGAAAAAGAAAAACATCCCTGACAGTTCTGTGGACGTGTTCAGGAGAGAGGTTAAGGATAACCTACAAAGGAAGAAGACCCATCCACTCCTGTCAGCAAAGAGCAGGACTCTGAGGTCATAGTGGGCATTCACCTATTCAAAAGGCCAGGCAAGGTTATTCCGAACTTTAACTGTGACTTGGGATTTTGACTCAGAGTGTACAAACTAGCAGAATGTTGAAAACTAGCTTTCACAATAAAGACAACACAGGTTACATTAAAAGGTTACATAAAAAGTCTTCTTATGTCTGTACAAATCACTGTACAAAAGAATCTAGAGAAACGTAAAAATGATGTCGTGGTTGGAAATGTAGTTAGTAGAAAGTGGGGAATTTTCTTCGCTTGCTTGTTTGTTTCTTTTTTAAATAAGTAGTAAGGAGACATAAATGTGGAAAAACGTCTATCGGGTGACTTAAAAACTCAAACAAAGTGCAGATGCTTAAAACCAGACTTACATTAACGTACATTAACAAAATAAATAGTTTTGGTTGACATTTTCTCTACCTGCCTGTGTAAAAATTAAAAGAAGTTTAGAGGTGGGCAAAAGTCACTGCATTTTGATTAAAGATTATGGAAAACAAGAATATTGTCTTTTACGTGACTGATACCAATAAATAGGAAAATGAACCGAAGGTGAGAAAAGGTCAGCTTTAATTTCAGTTTGTCTTTAAGTAAGCAGTGGTAGTGACTCGAGCCTCACTTCTGTGAATGTACCATAGTTGATGATAATATAGCATTGCCATAGAAATGGCCCATCATTTCCTGGCAATGTGAGTCAGCAAGCGAGAGAAGAAAAAAACCAAAGTGGGTACTAGCCCTCATTTTCTGTTCTCGTCACACAACACTGCATCTGTATGTGAACCGGAACTCTTGCGTATGAATGAATCGGTGAGTGTGTGTGTGTGTGTGTTGGTTTGGGACAGACTGACCTTGCAGATCACTTCTCATCTCCCATATCCACCCACCCACATGCACATATGCACAAAACAGAGAAAAAGCTGCCCTACATGACCTGTTTTGCTTTTTCACATCACGGAAAAAAAAAATGGATGGAAATAACAGATCGATATTGTACAATAGGAATGTACACAAACACACCCACTTAGCAAACACTAACACTGCCCTCTAAAATTTACACTAACCTGGAGTGTCAATATATTAGAGGTGGCTAAAACAGTCACGCCAAAATGTCAAGACACGCTAATCCACTTCTTAGCTAGCTAGCTACTTTCAACATGCTTCGATGACGCAATACAGCTGATTATGATTTGTTGATGGAGACTCATCCGTACGATTTCAAGATGCTAAGTTGCGTTGATGTGTTATGATGTCAAAAGTAAAAAATGTGGACAATCTGAAAGCTTAGAAGACACTGCGGTTATCATGTTAGGGTTAATTTAGGGTTAGGGTTGCCCTCCTTCCTACCCAATCTATCCCATCATCCGTCACTATGCATCCCTCCAACTTCTCATCTGAATTATTAGAGAGGAATGCAGACAAACAATCCAGCCTCATAAGTCACGTCTCATACCGCATATATCCTCAGATATGAGTTCCGAGGAACATTATGAAGAGAAAAAGGATCAATGCGTATGAAAAAAGAGAAGCCCAGAGGATGCTGGTTTCCGCACTCATGGGCCGCGACATCAGAGGAGAGAGTCTGACATCAGGGCAGGTATCTGATGGTCATGAACAGCTGTCACTCCCACGTCTGACGAGCCTGCCTTTTTATCTGAGTCTCTCGCGCACATGCTCTCTGCTATCTCTGCTTCATTCTTTCCTGACAGAATCACACCCACCTCGTCTCAGCCCCGACGAGCACGGAACGCAAGCATGGTATGGCATTCTCAAATTTAATTGGTCAGAATGTGTTGATTTATTTTCTATAACAGCAGCTCTGAGAGTACATAAGCTGCGAGACAAATTACGTTTAATTCTCTTGTTCTAATATGATGCTGTTTCTATAGTAACAACTCATAACAACTCAAGAAAAACGTATAATCATTCATATGGTGTAGCTAAAAAACAGACAGCATTTTCAACAAGTGATGAGGAAAGTGAAGCATTATGCTTATGTATGGCCACAAGTCCCGGCTTGCTTTTCTCCATTTTGTAGCACAAAGCAGTCCTACATAAAGCATAAAGTTAGATCCCCAACACATCCAGTTCATATTGTTTCATGATATATCTCAAGCTATCAGGTAAGAGACAACCAGGATTGAAAGCCCAAGAATGCAGGGGGCGGGGCCTGTCACAGCCTGATGATCCTGCTCTGGACCTTCAGGAAGCTGGCGTGTTTTCTCCGACTGCCATATGCCTTGGTCGTTACGAAAAGGATGCTCAGGTTTGATACCACTAACCGGAGCTCTAGGCAGTTGGACCTCAGCAAACATAATGAAAGAAACGACAAGCATTTAAGGCTATTTTAAAACAAAATAATGTTAAGCATGCCAAGAATAATTAAAGAATTTATTAAAAAATTTCTTTAATTGCATGAAAACTAGAGATGTAACCAAACACGAATGCGTTATTCGGATTGAACAGATACTGTTATGTTCTAAACTGATACAAATATAGATATATATACAAATACATTGTGCAGGATTTGTTTGATTTTTTCTTTAGAAAGCTTGAGGTTGAGACTAGAGATGTGCATCAGGTCTAAGACTCCAGAGTTTTTACTTTAACGTGGTTGCCAGGTCTCTGCAAAATCCCACCCTAATTACATCTCGAAAACCTCACAGAAAGACCTGAGGCATTTCTAATTTGCAGCATCTGCAATACACAGATATTATTGGAAACACATTGCTGTTTTGAAACCCAGTAAGTTTGCTTATTCCATCACATTAGCTAGAACATTAAAAGTTTGCCAGAAAGCTCCATAGTGCAAATGTGTATAAAGTGATATTTTGCAAATTGCTGTTATAATTTGAGGATGAAAGTTTTTTCCAGCAATCTTGTTAGACCATACCCATTACCAGATTAAATTTGAAAATGAATTCAAATGTGAATATTTGAGTACTAAACAAATAAAAACACAAATACAGATTGTGGCAGTATGTTACTCCCTTATTGTAAATATAACAAAATGTAAATATAAGAACTGACATCAGCTCCAGTGAGTTTATAAGGTTAGTATCAAAGTCCTAAATTTCTCTTTTTTCCAGCTGATATGCAGATTGGTGTCTATTTAAATACTTATGCTATACAGGACAGAACATTTCATATCAATCATGACTAAATATCATCAGACATCAGCATCTAAGGTGCTTTAGACCTTCAATTGCCACAATTTCCTATTGTTTATCAAGGGTATAGTTATATTTCCAGATTATATGGCCTATATTATTTAGTCTTTATTACCATGACAGGGATTTTGATGTTGATTCAGAATGCAGAATATAAGATTGTTTTCTAAATTAGCTGAATTATTGTGATGTCTAATAGCTATTTATATCTCCTTCTCGCTCAGTTCATCATAATCCAGTATCTCTCCCTATTTCCTTCATATTTCTTCAAACAGATGGCCCCCAGGAAGAGCACTTGTTCAGTGGGATATGGAAGACTCACACACACACACACACACACACACACACACACACACACACACATACACACACACACACACACACACACACACACAC
>JAQMYM010020576.1:0-21327 GCA_030014255.1 Parauchenoglanis ngamensis | reverse complement strand
GAACATGCAAACTCCGCACAGAAAGGCACCCTGGGTGACCCGGGGATCGAACCCAGGACCTTCTTGCTGTGAGGCGATAGTGCTAACCACCGCACCAATGTGCCGCCCCTTATTCAAAAGAATAAGGTAAAATTCATTCATTAAAAGAATGAAGTAAAGTAGTAGGTAAGTGCTTGGTCAGATTAGCCTTCAAACCATGGGCATGTTTTTTTTACATGAATACTGACGCAAATTTTTCACTTAAGGCACCAGCTCTGAACATGACCCGTAGCTCACGATATAAAGTGCCACTCTGGAACTCTCCATGAAGTGAGAGTATATGGTTACTAGGAAGCCATTCGTAATTGGGCCTAATTTGAAGATTTTATACAGATTACAGGTACAAAAGGTAAAAACAAGCAAGCAAGTTAAGAAAATATTACTAAACAATTCAATAATATGTAAACGTAATGTTATCTCCTAAACCTCCCTTTCTTTCCAAGACGTTAATAAGGACGATTCTGTAAGTGTCGTGTTCAACCAATCAGCGATCTGCACTATTTCTAGCTCCACCCACATGCCCTGGCTCAGCTAACACTGCACCTGTGCAAGAAAGAGAACCAAATTCAGCTCGGTTGCTTAGTTACGGCCCAGAAATCTGTGGTACTTTTCAAAGTAGGTGCACTTATTAACGCAAACTTTTCTCTTTCCTGCTGCTGGACACTGATTCTGTTCTGACTTCTGGCTTTGTGGAGATCTTCTGAAAGGTTCTGAAAGATATCTTTCCCCAAACTCACTTCCTCGTTCATCGAATCATTCACTCTGCACTTCATCCAGCCCTTTTCCCACCTGATCAAATTGTCCCTCACTTTCCCACAAACCCAAACAGGCCAGTGCTCATGTTTCTCTCCGGCTCCCTATCCGTCTCCATCTCTCTGCGTTAGGGAGAGATGTGGACGTGTTTTAGAGAGCTTTATTTCATTTCTCGCTGACTCCGACACCCAGATGTGTTGGATTTCAGAAGGACGTGTTGGAATACTGGCTTGAGATGCTCATGATGGACGCTGGGAGAGTACTCCGAAGCGCTGATTATGGGAATCAGTGTCAAAACATGCTGGAAGTTTGAGAAAACACAAGATAGATTTAGAAGGTGATTTTATCATCAAAAAGCAAAAGACTTTAAACTAGAACAATATAGAACAGGGCTGAGGTGGTATAAGAAAGTTGCAGTATTCGATCACCAGCTTATTTAAAAGCATTTTGAAAGTGTAAAAGTTTATACCGTATCAATTATGTAAGAAAATCAAAAATCTATTTAATATCTTTGCCTCTGTTATGAAGCTCTGATACTGGAGACTCTTTCCAACAATGTTCCAGCCTGGACCAATCAGAAGCAGAGGACCATCAGCAGGCGGAGCCCACGTTCCTTATTTTAACTGCGCTTAGTAAATGAGAATGAAAGCAACTCTTTAATCACATATTTAGTCACTGATCTTTAATTTCATTAACCACCTACACTCATTTTGTGTGCGTGAATATTTCTGTGTGTGTGTGTGTGTGTGTGTGTGTGCAAAGAGCTTGAGGAAGCTTCTCACTTAGTTCTGGCACATTAAGGAAATGTAAGTCTCAGGAGAGCACAAGCTTTTAATTATATTGTGTGTGTGTGTGTGTGTGTGTGTGTGTGTGTGTGTGTGTGTGTGTGTGTGCGGGGGTATATACAGTAAGCAAATACTGGTAAAAGTCTACTGAGCTTCAAAACGTGCTTCAAAATCACGTGTGCTGACGAAGAAAACAAATCCTCAGGAGTGCATCAGAGTCACACTGTTGAGACATGTAGAAAGAGTGAGAGACATGTAAATGTAAGGCCATGGGCCAATAATTTTTTCCACGCACGCACGCACGCATACACACCCCACCACCACGCTTTACAAAGTTATATGATGCATTTGATGAAGTTCAAAAGTTAACATTAATGTTGAATTATAAAAGAGTTTTCAGGACAGATGGTGAGTGGTGAGTTTCATTACCGTAAAACACGATGTTAGGCAAAGTGCCTTTTATCTTCCTTCTCCATTCGACAGATCTAACAAGCAGACTTGGAGTTTTCCATTCCTCCCCTGTATGCGTAACTGCATGCCTATACGTGCTGCAGAACTCAAACCAGTAGCGCACCCTGTGTACAGAGCACATGTTTTATTGATCACACACCCCAAGTTTAAAGAGCAACGCAGCTGTCAGTACGGGCGCATCCCCCCATTCCCACATTCCCTACTGCGGAGTGGAAAAAAAGAATAAAAACCGCGCTCTCTTTTCATGACTCTTTCAGACTTCTCTCCGTTTTCAACAGCTCGGCAGGACGCTGCAAATGCCAGCAGGTCCAGCGACGGAGGAGTGAGAAAGAGGAGATCAATGCAGTGAGCGATTCTGCAGCGAGTCATGGAAAAGGTAAAGGGTGTGGAAAGGTCAAAATAATAAAGGCCCGGGACCACCTGCTAGTCCAGCTGTGTGTGTGTGTGTGCACTCATGCAAAATATTGTGGGATAAAATATTCACCTGGACTAAAATAACCCTTAATCAAACGTCCAACATGAAAAAAACAACAAAAAAAGCTGTATGTTGTATTTAGACCCCGTATCACCTAATCAACATAGTGTATGTAAGAAATAAAACATTGTGTCGTGATGTTAGAGGAAAAATCAACAGAATAATCAACAACAAGCCGAGTTATTGTTAACACCCCAAAGTGGATTATTTATGTTCCTATAACAGAACTGAGTAATACATTTTTATTCCTTTTCTACAACAGCAATTTGCCAACGATCACAATATCAAATGTGGCCCTCTTGGCTATACGTCATAGAGCATATGACTTTTAATTCATTAGAAGGAAAATGTGTTTCCTGTACGAAGAAAAACAAGAAAACTATAATATGGTCCTGGTAGCACAGATGCTACACTTTCTAGCGTTTAGGATGCTTCTAAAAATTGTGGAGGTTAATATGAAAATCATGAATGCTGGTATTTAGGACGCAGCTTTCTGTGAATAGCAGAATCTTCACTTCTTCAAGACTGCAAGTATTGTTAAGTACTGAATTATAAATGGGATGAGGAGATGATAGCTATCATGAGATGTATGAATCATTGAAAAAATGCAGCCGTCAATCAAGCAAACTGATAAATGTGGCATGTCATTAATTATTTATCACTTGGTTTGTGAAGCTAATTGCAGAGAGGGAGAGAGAGAGAGAGAGAGAAACACAGAGAGAGAGACAGAGAGAGAGAGAACTACAGACTGAGAGAGGAAGTGAGGGAGAGAGAGAGAGAGAGAAACACATTTTTTTTGTTATTGTTACTGTATTTGTTTTATTGAAACTGTCTCACTTCAATGCTTTAGCAATACTGTACACGTTTATGGTCATGCTAATAAAGCCCTTTGAATTGAATTGAATTGAGAGACAGTGAGAGAGAGAGAGAGAGAGCGAGAGAGAGAGAGAGAGAGAGAAACAGAGAGGGAGGCAGAATGCTGTAAATGACGGGTTGGTTTTTTTAATCATTTCCACTCGAGCAGGTCAGTATTTACAGCACACACACTAACACACATGCACACACACGGTTGTTTTTAATGTCTTTGTGGGGACCTCCCATTAATTTCTATAGGCATAACCCTAACCCTAACCATGATGGCCCTAACCCTGACCCAGCCTGAACCTTAACAATAAGGAACCAAACAAAATACAAGACTTTTGGCTATTTTAGTTTTTTGATTACATTCACAGATTTTTGTAAAATTGAGTTTTCCCTTGTGGGGACCAAAAAAATATCCCCACAATGTTAAAACAACTGGTTTTTATCAAATTGTGGGGACATTTGGTCCCAACAATGTAATATAACCATGGGCCACACACACACACACACACACACACACACACACACAGAGAGTAATCAGAGGCAGATTTCTGTGTCTCCGACTTCTCATCTCTTCCTGTGGAGATTAAATACGGGAAAATGATCGAGTTTACAGTTTCGATGATTCAAGACAGAAATCTCTGCTGATGAATCAGAGAATCATTCCAAATCCATCAGCGCAGTATTGCATTGTTGGTAATATGTGTTCAGGGTGTGATCTGTTGTTGATTTTTTAACATATACAAAACCAAGTGGAGGTAGTTATAAAGGCCTTCAGTAACCGCAGACGTGAACATGAGTAAATAATCCTAAATGTTAATTGAAGCTCAGCTGCTCGAATGGGGGGAAAAGATTTAAAAGATAAGCTCTCGTAATTAAATTACAAATCATCCTTTATCTGGAAACTTCTCCCAGCTCTAGGTGGTGTGATAGAATGTTTATTACCTTACTAAAGTCCATATGAACCTGCAGGGAAACACACACACACACACAGCTTTCACAGAATTGCTTCATGTTATTGCGATCAGAATCTCGAAATAACATATCTAAGAAGATATTTTTAGTTTAATCTTAAACACGCATTGAAATAAATGGTGTATATATATATATACATATACATTCACACACATATGAACACACATACCGTATGATAGGACATATAATAATAAAGACCTTAAATATACCACCTTCAAATAAGAGTAAATAAACATATCGCATATTGGATTTGAGAGAGAGAGCGAGCGAGAGAGAGAGTGAAATGGAGAAGGAGATGGACAGAAAGTCCAGATGGAGAAATCCTGGTCCGAAGCCAGTTCCTTCCTGTGCTCCATTTGTCCTGCTTTAGATTTTGGTTGGGTCGTTTCAGGCGCTCGAGCGCAAAAAAAATGTGTATAGGATAGAGTGGGTGGTGTCGTTTCGCTGTTACATAATGAGTCCTCATGAAAGATTTTGCATGCGGAAGGTCGCAGATATCTTAAAGATCTTAAAGATCACACAGATATCTTAAAGATCTGAACTTCGCAAAAACAAAACAAAACTAGAAGGCATCGGGAGAGCGCAGACCTACGCGCTACAATAAAAAAATGACTCTTATGCACCTACATTATATGACTGGATATATTTCCAATGGAGTCATTGTATTTCTACATTGGCTATGTTTTGTCACTAGTGACCTTTACTGCCATCTACTGGATTTTAAGATGTATGGGCTTGTTGAGCGCAGACTTCCTCCAAGGCCAAATGCTGTATCTCGCAACAATAACGAAAGTGAAACTAAAGTCATGGATCCGTCCCGAGACTCCAGAATTTAATGGGTTCTTCCTTGGCCCATGGTACACCCTGGCACCAAGTTTCATGGAAATGGGTAGGTTTTGCACAATCCTGCTTACAGGCAGACAAACAAGCAAACAACCTGCGCAGAAAGTATAACCTGCTTGGTGGAGGTAACAAATGAAAAGACAGTTTATGCCTAAAATTTCTCACTTGCTTCAGATGTTGCACTTTTCTGGTTCCTTTCCAGGTTTCTCCCTCATGTCAGCTCAGGGAGTGTTTCCTCTCCGCTGTCACCTCTGGTTTATTCCTGAGGGTTCTACACTCAGGAAGCCACTTTATTAGGAACACCAATATCATTCATTCAATTATTTAGCCAATCCATAAAACACAATGCATGAAACCATGCAGATAAAGGTTTCAGTAAGTCTGTGCCCACTGTAGCCTCAGGTTCCCAATGTGGGATTCTGGTTCTGCGTTCTGAGATGCTTTTCTGCTCACCACAGATGTAAAGAGTGGTTATTTGCGCTACTGTTGCCTTCGGGTCAGCTCGGACCAGTCTGGCCACGCTCCTCTGGCCTCTATCATCAGCGAGGTGTTTCTGTCCGTTGGACGGTTTTTGTTTAATTCTTTTTTTCACATCAAATTAAGTGTGGGAGTTAAGTTCTAAAAACGAACATAGAAACTCACAACTGAACACGGTGGCTTTCAGAGTGCTACATGATCAACACAACGCTGGGAATCCAATAAGCTTTGCTTTGCTTGCACTAATGACAGTAATGCACAAACCTAAGTTTTATTCATTATTCAAAACATAAATTGGATTCTTCAGTGTATGAGAAATGAATATGCCACCATATTACAAAATCAAGGCACACTAGAATAAAATAAAATTTGTACACTTGGTACACAAAGCACACAACTGATGAAGTGAAAGAAATCTGTAAAACTGTGCAACCAGTTAATTAAGTAACATTTCTGTTGCTGACGTCTCCAGTCAGGTGTTTAATATTTACTACCTACGTGAGCGGCATGGTGGAATCAGCTCTAAAAATGATTTGTAGCTGTTAATCCGAACCAGAAAGCTTTTATTACCAGCGTTCCATCTTTCCTGCTACAATGTCGACTCGCACGTCCTGCCAAGGCGATCCAGATCCCATTCCCGTCTATACTTTTATATTAAGATTAAGAAAAATCCTATCGGTGATGTTTAATAAATGTACTGCTTTAAACTCCATACAGACGAGGACAGAACGGCGCTCCAGTTTGCGTCTCAGTACATCAGCAGGGAACATATTAAAGCAGACGACACTGTGGAGTTAAATAATAAATGTGAAGAAGAAAGGATGATGGAGGTACGGAGAGCAGCGCAGGAAATGACACTCCCAGAACAGGAAGCTGTTTCTTAATTTTACAGAGCAGAATCTAACACTGGCATCTCTCAGCGTGTTGCTCAAACGCTCCCTGGGAGGAATACTCTTCTGAATTGAACATGTGTGAGAAAGCATTTATCAAGGGTGCAAAACCTAATTACATCTGGGATGTCTGTTACCATGGAGACCATCATACACATACACATGCTTAAATATGCTTACCGGTTCATTTCATCGCTGTGACTTTTATATCCGCTTCATGTTCACGAAATCAATGTTCCGAGAGCAGCGATGAATATGACGAACACGTTCAATGTTTAATTGTTCATGTCATGTTTATAATATTTCCACACAATTATTTGCAATATTTTTTAAGGACGGTATCAACAACTCATGTTTTGGAGACGGGGCATTGAGGTATTTTTTTTTTAAAGCATTATTACGTGAAGGATTTTTGTTTTCCAGACATTTTAATCATTGTGTCGTGTTTATTTTACACGGACATTTCCAATCACTATCTAAAAAGGTGCCAATAAAATGCCTCTGGCTGCGTGGCAGAAATAAACACCTTGCTTAAGAGCGGAGTAAAATTTCAGTCAAACCATGTAACCCCAGAAAAGGACTTGATTTCCATAAGCAGTGAGACAAACAAAACAAGCACAAAGTGGTGGTGTTGCCATGACATACTGTAGGACTCAGTTTACAATACGGGAAACTTTACTTAAGGGTGGTGTTTCTAAGCCCTCATAACACCTACACAGTATATACAGTTGAGGTCAGAAGACGCTCATGCTCCAAAATCAACACCTTCAAGCTCGAGCAAAGTTTGCAGCTGACCCCACGGACGAAGAAAAAGGCTTCTGAAGGAAAGTTTTATGGTCAGATGAGACTAGATTGAGTTGTTTGGCCACAATGAGCAGAGGCACAGAGGAACGCTGTAGCAGCTGTTGAACATGGTGGTGGAGCCCTAAGCCAGTGTCTAATGTATCAGATGTGTGCTGAGCTATGAAGTCAGATGTCATCACGGCTCCATCATACAAAACGTCAGGATGGAAGATGTCACAACCCTGCAATGTCAAGTGAAATCTTTCAAATGTTACCCAACTCTGGTGTTACAGGAACTGGACAGTAGCAGTGTTGGAATCAGAAATGGTAATGTTTTATATCAGCAATCAATTATACAAAATGGCCACGCGTTCAAAAATCATTCAAAAGTATTTAGACAGAAAAGAAAACTTCACCAATTTACATTTTCTTTGGCTACTCAAATGTCTCTGGATCAGATCAGACCGTAAACTTAACGTCTCTCCGTCATTTCGCAGGGCTCATGATACAACATCTATTTAATAATACTTAAAAATTTTACTGTCTGTTACTATTATGATTGTGAGTTTGTGGTGTTTTTTCCAACTACTTTGCTGTTTTGTCTTTGCAGCACCGACAAGTCCTAACACGTGTTTACGCCTCAAGTATCCGTCATTTGTTTTTAGGCTAATTTGATGGAAAACAACGTTGGATTGTTTTCTACCTTCTTCTTGGTATTTTTTTCAAACGCAGGTGTCTGCTGAGTGGATGGAAATGTCATGTAAATGTTACACCCGTGAGCTGAATTGGGCAAGCAACCCGTGTAAACTTCAAAATACATCAGCGCAGAGATGAAGTCGTCCTGTTTCATTTGCGTCGTGGTGGTCCTTTGTTGGCCGGCTGAGGGTCTGATACGAGAATACATTAACGATCAACGTTCTATGAACTGGACCGATGCTTGGAATTACTGTGAACTGGTGTACAGAGGCCTGGCTGTCGTCACAGACGACGAAGAATACAAAAGGGTCCGGGGGGTCGCAGGAAGCAATGGTACCGGCTGGATCGGGATGTACAGGAGCATGAGAAATTCAAGTGTCTGGCTGTGGAGTGATGGGAAAGAGTATTCTTACTTTCCATGGATGCCTGGCCAGCCTAATAATTATCAAATACAAGATTGTGTTCAGAGTCAGCCACAAGGCTGGAATGATTATTTCTGCTGGTATGTTCAGCAGTTTTACTGTTACAGGTTCATAATCTTGGTTGAAGAGAAGAAGACATGGGAGCAGGCTCTTGATTACTGCAGGACTCATTACAAGGACCTGGCCTATCCAGCCTCCAATAGGCAACTCCAACTGGCTGAACAGGAGGCCATGCAGAACCAAACGGTCCGTGTATGGACAGGGATGCACTTCCTGAACGGAAAGTGGTACTGGGTGAGCGGAGAACAGCTGGAGAACTCTGTCCCGATGCCCCCGTGCCCTGCGTCACCCTACCGCTGTGGAGCGCGTAACATTGACACACACGTCTGGGAGAACAGACAGTGCAGCGAGAAGCTTCCGTTCCTGTGCTACTGGTGAGGTGAGTAACAAACAAGACCAAATCAGGAAACAAAAGATCGCCTTCACCTTCATTTCCACCTTAATGAAAGGTTATGGAGAAACATAACATAACAATGACACCTGTATCATTTTCTCCTTCTCTGAACAGGTGGCTTTGAACGAGCAGGACGGTCTGATCAAGAAGAAAATTATGCAAGTTACACAGCAAGTCCTCGAATGATTTCTTCCTCTTATACACAGCAATTTACTACCAGTTACATTTTTTAGCAATTATCCAAAGTCATGCTTTTGATTCATTTATAGTTACATTTAACGCTGTGGAACGTCTGTGAAACGAGTTGTCTCTGCCATTATAGTAGCTATAAACAGTCAGTCCTTCACCAACCTCTTTTCTTCCTCTTCGAAGTTAATGAGACAAAAAGTGCAAAAAAAAAAAAAACTTTACAAAAATAAAGTGCAAATTGTAAACTTGTCTGTCCTGAAAAATACATTACAGAAAACAAACCTACAGTTACAGCTTTACATCTGACTGTTATGAGGCGCCGATGCTGGAGACTCGTTCCATCAATGTTAAATAAACATCTCCTTACAGAAAACTTCACTGCATCAACAATTATATGATTTTTTTTTTGTTATCTAACAGCCATAGTCTTCATCTTAGATTACGTGACTGTGCTGTACCTATAGAAACAATGTATTGGAAGAAGTGCATTATTATAAACCTGTGATTCATAAAAGAAAATTAATCAACCTCTTCTGACCAATCAGAACTGAGAATTCAGCAGCGCTGTGGTATAAATGCAGCTTATTTTTTTAAATATGCATATAAAACCAGTAATTATTGCTGTAATTATTTAGATTTGGTGTTGGGTACTTTCTAGAACAGTAAAGTCAAGACTTTCTTTTAGGGCTCTTGCGGGAGAATTAAAACACTTTTAGTATATAGAAAATTAGAAAGAGTGATGATGTTTCTGCGCATGTAACACATTTTCATATGAAATCTGCTGTTCAGTTTCTTCACTTGTAATAAAAATAAACTAAGATGATCTGAAGGACACCAGGATTTCATTGGACATTCTTTGAGCATTGTTTGTTAATTTGGAAATAAAGCTTTTATGAATTGCCTTATCGTAATCATTATTATACAGTGTTTATCCAAACACAAGTTAAGCTAAGATTGAGAACTGGAACGCTAAAAAGCAAACATAGCCAGAGATGTGGTACATTTGTGTGTGTGGAAGTCACTGAAGGGTTCTCTCATGAATATACTGGATGTAGCCATTGCAACTGTGTCGCTTGTGGGCGTGGCCTGACCAGGTTTTTTTGTTTTTTTTATCAATTTCCGATATGACACAGAAGAGCCTCTCCTGTTTCTCTCTCTCTTGAAATGAATAAATTAAGAGCAAAAACGCAGTTTGTCATGTTACTGAAGAAGTGTAAAGTCCTCCGTCCTGGTGAAGTGCGAGTGTCTCCTGCAGAGCAGTGGTGAGTGTGGACTCGGGGACAGAGCGTCCTCTCCCTCAATGTTTCACCAACTGAGGAAAGGGTCATGAAAGATTCACACACAGGGGACTGAATGCATGAAATCGCACTTCCTCCCTCCATCATTCCCTCTGCCTGATTATCCCTCTTTCCCAGCTGAGCTTTTCAGTTTCTCTCTCTCTCTCTCTCCGTCTCTGGTGTTTCTCTGTCCATGTGTCTCCCAGTCGCCTTTCCATTGATTTTTTTTCTCAGTTTCGTTCTCGCATTGTTCCTCTAATTCTCTTTTGCTTTCTCTTATTTGCTTGGCACTCGTTTTCCCCTCATGCCTTCTTTAAAACTTTTTCACGGTCACTCTTCTTTCCTCTCTCTTATTTTTTCTTTCTTTCGCTGTCTTTTTGATTTTGCAGTTCCTTCTTTCTTTCTCCTTGTTCAGAAGTCAAAATGCTAACGGTAGTGCATTAATGACGATTAGGAGAAACAAGTTCAGTTCTGAGTTCATATGGTGAGTCTGAGTCACACTCTCACTCTCACGATTCTCACAGGTCTGGGGTGTGTGTGTGTGTGTGTGTGTGAGTGTGTGTGTGTGTGTGTTCTCTGGCTTCACCATGTCCTCACTCTGTCGTATCCCACAATGCCGCACTTCAGCCAAAGAGTTGGCGAGATGCAGGAGCAGAGCTGCGCTGACTAAAATAACAAGACCTCATTAAAAGCACTGCATGTCTCACACTCACTCTCACACACACTTATATACATATATATGGATACACACACAAACACACACCTATGCATTTACACAGCGTGTGTCATAAATGACAGAATGGTGAGAGAAACAGGAGCGGAAGTGACAGAGAGATAGAACGACCAACATCAATCACACACCTGACAGAGTTACTACTGTATATGGGGGGGGGCGTGAGGGGGGGAGTGAGCGAGAGACAGAGAGACAGAGAGAGAGAGAGAGAGAGAGAGAGGCCACAGTGGAACCACAGATATGTTTAAAAATGTGGAGAGAGAGAAAGCATAAGGAAAAAAGTGTGACAGACAGAGACAGAGAAAGAAAGAGGAAAAAGAAGAAAGAGACGCAGAGAGAGAAAAAGAAAGAGAAAGAAATGGAGTGAGAGGCCAAGAGAGAGACAGAGAGAAAGACAGGTAGAGAAAGATTAAAATGGAACAACAGATATGTTTTATAAATGGAGAGACAGACAGGTAGAGGGTGGAAGAGCAAAGTGGAACAACAGCGAATACACAGAGTATGTATAATGAGTCACTCCTTCCTTTGATTCAAATGAAATGAAATGAAATAATAAAGGAAAGTGTGAGTGACAAAAAAAAGATATATGTACTCAATTAAGTGTTATGAGCATTACAAATCACATTCAACTGTTAGTCTCTCAGCAACTAAACTGGTGCTCTCTCCTCCATCACCCTCTCCTCCATCACCCTCTCCACCATCACCCTCTCCTCCATCACCCTCTCCTCCATCACCCTCTCCACCATCATTCTCTCCTCCATCACCCTCTCCACCAGGGACCTCCCCTCCATCACCCTCTACACCATCACTGGAATAAATAACTAATAATTTGGAAATTCCTGCTTTCACAATTTTTTTCATGTGGTTTTGTTATCTGAAAAAATTGGATCCCAAAATTGCCCTAAAATCAATAGTTGTGAGGGAAAAAGGATTTCCTGTTCTGCCAAAAAAAATTGTTAAACATCGGAACAGATGAATAAGCTGTGTGTGTGTGGGCTGCAAAAAAGGCAATAATATAAAATAAAAGTCATGTCACATACTAATAAAAAGATGTGATCAACTTTGCATGTCGTACAGTGTGTGTCGGCTGTGATCCAGGTCTCCTATAGTGCTGTGTTGTCATCTTTCAGTGTGTGTATTATTCCCCTTTGCTGTGATTCATTGGCTGGGTGTGCAATAAACCACCGTAGGGTGTGTATGAAGTGTAAATGTGACTGTAATTCACCGACACTGACGTGTGTGTGTGTGTGTGTGTGTGTGTGTGTGTGTGTGTGTGTGTGTGTGAGCGGTGACGTGAACGACTGTCCAATAACAGTACACAGGAGATGCAACACATTCAAGGAAGTCTGTCTAGGTTTTAGATTTCTTTTTACATTTTCTCTTCACTGTAGCGAACTTAGAGTAAAAACATTTATTATATTTAAGATTTTTATTTTTCCATGTACCTTTCTTTTAAATCTAACTTTTGTTACAAAACAATGTAAGTTTACTATATCTGAAACATGTCATCAAATCCTGAATTTTTATCATGTAATTTTAAATAAAGGAATGTTAATCTGATAATATAATCTAATTAATCTAATTTTCGTTTTAGATTTTAAATACTTCAGGAAATGTCTATAGCTGGGAGAATCCAAGATGGTTTCTAGAGCTGAGCGGCAAATGAGCCAAACTGGGAAATGCTGCTCTATGGAATAGGAGAAAACTCTGTGTTGTGCTATTGTAGACGTACAATTTGTATACAATGTGCTATTTGTACACGCTTTCACTAATATTACACCAGCTATAAACGGTCATTTCCTCAGCAGCCTCTCTTCTCTCTCAGCAACCTACTGACCTCCTGACCAATCAGAATCCAGAATTCAGCAGCACCATGGTATAACACACAGTTACCACTTCAGCGGAAGCAGAAGGTCGTGAAAAGGCGTGATCAGTGACATTCCCACCTGCACAGTAAAACAGTGTGTGTGTGTGTGTGTGTGTGTGTGTGTGTGTGTGCACTAGACTATAAAGAGGAATATAAATGAAGTGTGTTAAAGCAGTGTGAGAGCTCCAAAGTGAAATCGATTCAGATTTCCTCATTACTTCATTGTCAGGGTCCATAACCGAGCGTCACACTTAAAACTGTTCATTTGAGATTAAAATAACGATCGCTCTAGTGTAACGAGAATAATGGAGGTGAAATAATGCAGTTAAAAGTCTGACATTTTGTTGCCGTGCTTCATCAGGAGCCTGTGATGATCTAATAAAAGTCTTCTGTGTGTGAGCAGACTGCAGAAATTAAGCTCGGAGAAAAACTCTATTAAACATTAAAACAAGAGTGGAAGAACTCAAACATGATCTTTAAATATGCACGGCAAGGATTTTAAACGAGACACTAAAGTGACTGATCTTATTATTGCAAATCAATGCTCGAATATCTGACTCTCTCGGGCACAGCCGAAATTCTCTCCCCTCTCGTTAGTGTTTGCATCAGCAACTTTTTTTCCACCACTACAGGGTTTCACGCCTCTCTTTCAGTAAAGCAGTGATGGAATCGGTGAATCCTTGCTTCATGAACCATTTCACAGCTCCCTCATTCAGTGGATCAATTTTTGAGTCAGTGACTCTTTTCATTACTACAGAGATTCATTCGGCTCTTGTTCGGGGAATCGGTGTTTGAGTCTGCGAATCCTTTCATTCCATCACAACCAAGACTCACTCGTTTCAGTGTTTGAATCAGTGAATCTGTCCATCACATCTGGGATTCACTCCTCTCTCATTCAGGAAATTAGTGTTTGATCAATGATTCTTTCCATTACAATTGATCTTTGCTTCTCTCCCGTTTAGTGAATCAGTGAGTCCATGACTTTTTCAAGCAAGATTCATGATTTAATTATGAACTCACTCCATCATAGCCAAGATTCACTCCTCTCTTAGTCAGTGAATCATCGTCAGAGTCAATTAACGTTTTCATTACAACCTAGATTCACTTGGCTCAGTGAATCAGTGTTTGAATCAGTGACTCTGTCCATCACAACTGGGATTCACTCCTCTCTCATTCAGAAGATTGATGTTTGACCAACAATTTTTTTCAGAATGTATAAAATGGATCTTATTTTCTATTATCCGTAACTCTTGATAGAGATTCCCTTGCTCTCTTGTTCAGCAAATCAAGCTTTCTTTCTGTGACCCTTGTGTTCATAGCCAAGAATTACTCCTCTCTCTTTCAGGGAATCAGATGAATCAGTGAGTTGGATCTGGTCAGAGCTGGAGATTCCCAGCGTTTCAATAAACGTAGTAATGTTTGCTGAGCTATATGTAAAAAAATAATTCTTCTAAACAAAGATATACACGTATATTATAAATGAACAAATCTGATGGAATCATCGACTCAAATAACCCTTACTCTGCTACTAAATACTCAAAACTTTCAGCACTAACTGCAATATTCTGATACAGGATCAAGAACAATAACTATACAGTAAATGGTTAAAGGTTTGCCAGTGAGTGTTGTGCTGTAATGGACTGTAACAGTTACAGTGTGAGGTTAATTACTTTGGTGCATCTTTATTCCTGCCGTGTGACCAATTATTGACCTAAAGGAATAGAAAGAGCAAACACACACAAACACTGGAGCCCTGCTGAGAGAGAAAGAGAGAGAGCGATAAACAGAAAATGCTCTGGCTATGGCAAGAGAACAAAATTAAGAATCAGAGCACGGAAGACGGTGAGTGTGTTATTTATTCAGTGTTCCTGATGTTTCACCCTCTGTGCTGGCCGACTCGGCACTGTGGGAGATCAGTTATGAAGCGATGTTTGTAATGCGCTCTGCTGCTGTGTGTGTTAACACCCTCGAACCCCGTGACCCCCTGCTGGCCCTCATAAAACTCAGTGGATGGATCACAACACAAGAAGAAGAAGAAGAAGATACAGGGACCAATTAAAAGAAAAGCTGTAGCTGGAAGTCATCTCTGTCTCAAATGGATCGTGTCTCACCCTAAATATTGTCAGTGGTGTTAATGCTGTCTTGTCCTGGTGGTATGGGAGTTAAGGGAAATATGTCACCCAAAAATCTGAAAAATTGCATTAATATCTGTCTCAAACTACGCCCACTTTGTCACCTAGATGTGCGGATGTGGTTTAGGACAAAGCGGGACTTCCTGTTAGCTATAAACATACGACAAAACGTCATCTCATCACTCAGTGCTAGAACGTTAGACGGCCATTTTAGACAACTGGGATCGTTTTTTCCCTCAGTGCAGTTTGGTAAAGGTCCAACCCCTCAAGCCCCGCCCCCATGTTTAAAACTGGAACTGCGCCTGAAACTGGAAGTGAGACAGGACAGAGGTGTTAAATTCTCAAATCCGATTGGTCAGAAGGTGTTGATTCTTTTTCGTAACTGATTTATATCCACACCCTTCTTCGAATACGTTATTGTTTCTATGGTAACAACTTATACACAGGGACTGATACAGCAAACGATCCACTTAGAGTAAAAAGCACAATCATTGATATGGTGAAGTTGTCTAGATGTTTATGGAAGGAGTCTCCAGTGTCGGCGATTTGTAACTGTCAGCGGTAAAGCTGTAATCCACAATTTCTAAATTTCAAGATCATCAGAACAGGCATAAAATTATTTTCTATTTTATAAAATTATTCCTCTTGAATTGTTTTATTATTCTTATATCAGTGCTCACCGTTTTATTACATGTCATACTTTCTATATGTGTATAGGTACACGTAATGTCCGCAAAACAAGCTAGTTCCTGTTCTCACTTCTATTACAGCAGATATAAACAGCAACTCATCGTCAGTCTCTCTTAATAACACAAACAAGCAGCTTGTCCTGTTACTGAGAAACTGCAAAGCGTAAACTCCTCTGTCCTGAGATGCCGGAAAACTTACAGCTTTTCCTCTGACTGTTGCAGTGCTGACACTGGAGACTCCTTCTATAAAAGTTAACCAGACGTCTCCCGACAGACTTTTTCGATGTTTCCGCTGTACAAGTCCCTGTGCATGAGCCGTTACTATAGAAACCGTAACGTATTAGAATGAGGGCATTAATATAAACCTGTGCTGCTGTTGCAGAAAATTAACCATCACCTTCTGAACAATCAGAATCAAGAATTCGACAGCACCTTGGTGTAAAATCAATTATTGCAAGTGTATCTGTAATTTTCTCCATGATTGCCAAGATGATGGAAATGGAAATTGAACATTTCTGCTAAACTTGCAATTTATATCGGACTGGGACAAATGGAGTAGGCCGTATCTGTTCAGAGCATGACTGTCTGTCTGGTGTAAAGCCGTGGGAGACGTCTCCTGAGGGGGAGGTGAGAACTGGCCACCATTTGGCGAGCTGGATAAAACACAGTGTTGGATCTTTGTCATAACAGGACCCTGTACACACATTACACTGAAGCTCCAGTCACGCTCCGAATAAGAAATAAGAAGCTCCAGTTCCAAATACAGTATTTGCACATCCACACTCCTACCTCTATAAAACATTTCAGAAATAGTCAGTAAACTGGTAGGTCAATAATGCTGTCGACTCCTGCTTCACATGCCACACTATCAGAAATGCACAAAGAAAGCAACAAGTCATTTCCATACACAGACACACAACTGCATTCATGCACACTGCACTGTTTTATTCACAGCTTCAGAAACAGCTAGCTCACAGTTCGATACTGCCACCATGACCACCTAACAGTACCGCCACTCGCCGTTTGACAGCAAACAGCCATGTTTAAATCTGCTACAACGTGAAACATCAACGGCTCATCAGTTTCAGATATTAAGTAGCAGAGTGATGGAGGCGATTCCATATTTAGCTAACTCATGTTAGCCTGACCTTTTAGCAGCATGACAGCAATATCCGTTTTCTTCTCTCTCTCTTTTTTTTTTGTTTAAACAATGTTTGTTTTTACTCACAGGCTGCATTCACTCCAGTAACAGGGTTGACTTATTTAAGCATAGTATTACGCAAAATGTGCTTAACTAGCATCCTTGCTAATCTTACGAGTTAATCTATAATTTGGGTAACTTTCAAAGTGACCTCAGTCGATATGATTGAAACGAAAATAAAAGAAAGATGGAAG
This sequence comes from Parauchenoglanis ngamensis, assembly GCA_030014255.1. Lineage (NCBI taxonomy): Eukaryota > Metazoa > Chordata > Actinopteri > Siluriformes > Auchenoglanididae > Parauchenoglanis > Parauchenoglanis ngamensis. The sequence goes on along the minus strand of JAQMYM010020576.1, from coordinate 4,121 downwards.
GAGAGAATCTACTTCTCTTCTTCTCATGAATGGATGAGGTGATTTCGAAGTGCTGAGTGAAACTAAAATGAAAATTATTTCGTAAACCGAAGCAGACGACGCGTGGAAAATGTTTCAAGCATATTAAATGGAGTCACATTACTGCTAATTAACACAAATTTCTCAGTACATTAATGATTATATATCAAGGCTAAGTGTGTTTATAGTGGGGACTCACCCCTGATACCGCAGCAGAAGTCACAAAGCGAAACTTCCAACTTTTGTGTTCAAACTCGCATCGGATTTATTTTATTTATCATTCCGACCTGATAAATCCCTCCAGTAATGATTAAATACAGTTGTTTATACGTCGTGCACACAACGTAAGCCTGTTCACACACTAAGAAGGCCTATATATAAACAAAGATGATTAAAAAATAACAAGAAAATATTATTTCTGTCTTTTACACACAACACAAAGCCTGCATGACTGTACTGTGTTAACATCCTGACATGTTAGAAGGGGGATTTATATTAATCTTTATATCCTCATGCAGTCAAATCAGCTGTGTGAAGATTTCTAGCCTTAAACAACCTTTTTCAGGAGAATCACATCAACATCATTTGTACTTTTTAAACACAGGATATATCGCCCTGCTCAAATTTTCGGATCTTTTCTTAATCAGGAAAAAAGGGAACAGTTTAAAAGTCCCTTTTTTTTCGTGACATTTTGGTGAAAATGTTTGTAAAATTGTCATTCCAATGAAGCTGATTATTCGTATAAGTGTTTTATTGCTCTTACACCACAGCAATTACTAAATATCTTTATTTGTTTTCATGAATGACACACTTTTTAACTGTTTATAGTTACATTTAATGCTGTGGAACGTCACAGAATCGAGCTGGATCCTGTTCGCACATATATTACAGCAGCTATAAACGGCCGTTCCCTGTGATTAGGATTGCAGCCCAACTGAAAACAGCTCTGTTCAGCTTCTTCCCAAAATGGAAATCTGAGGATACCGATGATACTCTGAATATTGCTGTACGTGCATCGTGTAACTGACTATTAGCATGTCGAGAGTGAGCATCTCGTAATTCAGATGAATGGTAATTCTGCATCGTCGCTGTTTATAGGTCTGATTGAAGGCTGAATGAGATCAATTTGCTGTAAAACGCTCCATCTCTAGCCTAGCGCTAGCAGGTTACTGAACCGAGCTAATGCCTGAGCCGTTTCGCTCAATTAAAACCAATTTCCCATGACTCTCTTGACACACTCAAGTCCTGCTTCATTTAACCAGTTAATTGGAGCAAAGAGAAGTCATGATTATAACATAAAATGATCTTTCAGTCATTCTCTCTCTGTCATGATGTTTCCTCTTCCTTCTGAACACTGCCTTGACAAGAACTTAGCTAGGCCTTTAGAAGCGTACTGTATGATTAGCCGAGTCATGCTTGCTAGGTAGCTCTAACTTTTCATATACAAATAATGTTGGATTTTTCCCGAACACGATATGCTGATTAACAAACACTGTTTACACTAGCTAGCTGTGAAAAACTTCCTGAATTAGCCTGATTCATCAAAGCGCAAGCTAACAGTCAGCTAGCTAGCGTAAAATCTAGCTAGCACAGTGATGGCTAGTCATCCTTATAGCACAGGGCCGCTCTTTAGCATGAGGTCATTTTAAATAGGCTCTTAGAGGCAGGAGAAGAGACATGGGGCAGTTGGGGTCGGAGTGGTATGGAATGTCTCTATGGGACATGTGGCCCTGTGTTGCTTATGACAGGGCTCATTACTGCACAAACACACACACACACACACACACACACACACACACACACACACACATTAAAGTGTGAGTCTGTGAAACTGTGCTCACTTTCAAACACATGCGTATCGAGACTCACTGAAGAAGTCCCGCCTCACACATCCACTCCCACCGCTGCCTTCCAGACAGATGTTCAGCTGACCGCGACTCAACTGGAGGACGTTGTTTTGTAGTAAAGTCTCAGTGGAGTGTTAATATTTTTGCCACATGCATCATCTTTGTCTTTTTTACTTCTTCCATCTGGTCTTTTCTTTTCTTCTGTTCCATGGATGTGTTTTTTGTGGTTTGGGTGAGCGGACGTCCCGCAGCTCGTGCTCCTTGTTGGCCTGCGCGGTGTTTGAGTAATTATCGGAGGCTGACTGGCAATGTAGCTCTAATTATTTTACAGCAAGAATGCTAACGAGCAGCTCGATGGTGGGCGTTTCGCCTTCTGCTCACAATCCATAACAACACTTATCCTCTCTCTCTCTCTCTCTCTCTCTCTCTCTCTGTCTCTCTCTCTGCTGTAGCAGGTTGGTTAATCAGAGGCAGAACATTAAGAAGGACAGTCAGCAAATAAACTGATATACTTTTATTTTCTCAACAATCTACTGTAAATACCCTTTTAAATATGAACCCTGCTCATGCAGCTGATTTCAAATGATTATAATCATCATTTATCTTATCACTGGATCAAGAAGAAAATAAATAATAATTATAATAATATTAATAATATTATTAATAATAATAATAAGAAAAGGAAGAAAAAAGTAAACTGAAGGGAATTTTGGCTCTCTTTAAAAAAAAAAAAAAAAAAAGATTTACATTTATTTGAAGATTCATAGCAAAATAAATACAAATCAGTCAGAAAATTCTATTTTCGATTTTTTTTATGATGTTATTATCTATTGTGTTTATTGTAATTGTGATCAAGTGACTTCCTCTTCATGCTGTACTGACTTCCTGCTTGTGTGTGTGTGTGTGTGACAGAGCAAATAAAGCCATCAGTAAAGTAGGCCGTGCTTTTAGTGCTCTTATAATAGGGTGATATATATCTGGAACTGCTTTCAATCCATGCGTTACCCTGAGAGACGTTTCATCAGCGCTTGGCTTTATGTGTGTGTTTACTTTACAGCTCGACTGGTAAATTCCCTCTTATGTGATTTGACCCTGAATTATTTTCAGTGTGCCTGCAACACACACCTTTTGTTACAGGATTTTTTTTTTTTTTTTTTTTTTGCAACAAAACAACAAATGCCTGGTGAAAATTTAACAGCACACACTCACACACACACACACACACACACAAAGTGTTAAAACATACACTTTTATAAATAGTTATAAGCCATGATGAGTCACTGAATGAAGAAATGATGATAAGTGAAAGCAGTAAACGCTGTGGCATGAGTAATGGCGGGTGGAACGGCCTCAACAACAGGAGCTATTAAAGCAATTAAACCAAACCGATTAGCAAAACCACAAACACAAATGATGCAGAAAACACACCGGGACTTTGTTATTCCATAGAGAGAAATGCTATTTCTTCATGCAAGTGTTACTCCTTCCTTCCCAGCACACAATTTAGGTTTTTAGTAACTTAACTTTTTCAAAGGTTTAATATTCTGCGCAATATTTTCTGAGGATGGTTTTTTTTTTGTTTTTTTTTTTACATAATATTTGCCTTTCTGAAAGGAGTCTTTTTTTTGTTTATTATCCGAGAGAGAGAGAGAGAGAAGAGAGGCTGCTGAGGGAACGACTGTTTGTAGCTGCTATACCATAAGTAAGACATTGTAGACATAGTGAAAGGAAATAGCACGATGAGCAGAAATAAAATAAAAACCTAAGGGAATTTGGTCACACTAACGCAAACTAATGTATGGAATATCTCTCCATGACACAAATTTCGGTCTTTCTCTCCCCGCTTCCTTCTGAATGCTTCGTACTCAAGAGAGAGCAAAATAGCCATGTAATGTGTGAACGCTCATTAAAAACTTTTAGACAAAGACCACAGCTGCATTCGTTATTCCCCCAGAATTGAAATGATACACTAATGATATACTGTCATGTCCTAGCTTCTGCATTCACACACACACGCACACACACACACACACACACTCACTCACTCTCTCTCTCTCTCTCTCTCACACACCTCCATCAGATGAACACTTGCACACTAATGGATGGAATAGTGGATTGCTCATTTAACTGTTACGTTTGAATGGATTCCGACCCAGAGGGACACAGGAACGGAGTTGCTCTCCCAAACACACACACACACACACACACACACACACACACACACACACACACACACACACACACACACACACACAC
>JAQMYM010020390.1:0-21368 GCA_030014255.1 Parauchenoglanis ngamensis | reverse complement strand
GAGCGTGTGTGGCTGTTTGTCTGTGTTGGCCCTGTGGTGGACTTGCGACCTGCCCAGGGTGTACCCCGCCTCTCGCCTGAAGATACTGGGATTGGCTCCAGATTCCCCACAACCCAGATAAAGCGCTATAGATTCCACCCATGAACGGATGGATGGATGGATGGACATTTAAATGATTTTACTTGTAGTGTGAGAGGAACACAAATGGAAAAGTGTGAAAAACCTGATTTTCTTTGTGAAAGACTGATAACTGGGTGCGAGGTTATATTTGTATAGCTTATATATCTTTTTATCTATTTTAAAATAGAGACTGCTTTAAGTTTAAGTCTAATTTGCAATTTGTCATGTTCTTATGTAAAATGCTAAGTATGTGTTGATGTGCCAAACTGAATATAAATTTTGTTTGCTTGTGCAATCTGGAAAAAAATTAAGAGACCACTTAATATTTTTTTTTCTTAAATCAGCATGTATGCCAGCCATTTCATTCCAGTGTCTGTGGTGGAAATCCAACACAAGAAAAACTTCATTTTACTTCAAACCTCAATTACTGATTAGGAGATCACCTGAGCTAAATCTTATTTAACAAGGAAAAGTATAAAATCCACCATGGTGGTCATCACTATCCTCTTGCAATAGGACCAGTTTGGAGGGCAAAAACAGTGATCGTAGTACTGTAAATGTAATTGGAATATGAAAGTATTTACTCATCATGCTAAAAAGGTTTTGAGTGAGAAAAAGAAGGGTTCAATTGATACACTGAGCATCGGGCTCAACTCCTTCAAATGTCACTCAACGACTGTAGGATGACATCAAGTGACTTACAAAAAAAGAATGGCAAACGGCAGCAGGGGTTAAGTGCTTCAAAAAAAGGCTTCTCCAGACAAAGTTGAAGTGATGGAAAGCTAGATAAAATCCCTTCATCAATGAGAAGCAAAGAAGAACCAGGCTGTAGAGGACTGGTGCTAGGTCATCTTCTCTGATGAGTCCAATTTGCAGCTTTTCTCATCACCTGGTCATCTAATGGTTAGACAAAGTCCTGGAGAGGCCTACAAGCCACAGTGTCTCACACCTACTGTGACATTTGGTGGAGGGTTCGGTGATGGTCTGGGAGTGCGTCCGCAGGGTTGGATTTTTGTTCCTGAAAGACGCATGAATCAAGCCATGTACAAGAAAATTTGCTTCCTTCCCTGACAATGTTCCCGAACTCTGAGGATTGGGTTTTCCAGCAGGACAATGCCGTACAGCCAGGTCAATTAAGGTGTGAATGGAGGACCACTAGATCAAGACTCTGTCATGGCCCGCTCAATCTGAAAACCTGAACCCCCTGAAAATCTCTGTCATGTAATCAAGATCAAGACGGATGGTCACAAGCCATCAAACAAAGCTGAGCTGATTTTGCACCATAAAGTCACTGAAGCGCAACGTGAAGGACTGGTGGAGAGCACGCCGACACGTATGAACGCTCTGACTGAATTCCACACAAAAAATTGATTCCTGACCTTTTTAAGTTTAAACATTAGTATCGTATAAAATTGGACATGATGCTGATTTCTATACACTATTCAAGGTCTGATTTTTTTCTTATTTTGAAAAGTTGTCATTTTCTGCAATTAAATGCTCTAAATGGCAAAATATGTTTGTGTGGAATTTTTATCAGCAGTTTATGGAATAACAAAAATGTTCATGTTCCTCAAACACATACCTAGGAATAGCAAAACCAGAGAAACTGATCATTTTGCGCTGGTCTCTTAATTCTTTCCAGAGCTATTTTTCCCTCGGAGGGTGTGTGTGAGGGTGTGTGTGAGGGTTGTGTGTGTGTGTGGAGGGGTGTTATTGAGTCAAACCTGTAACCTGTACATTTCCTGTAATGTTTCCTGTAATAGCAAGTGTTTTTTTCCACCTTATACCACAAAAATGTTACTATATATTAAACAACATTATACTTTTCCCCCATTTATAGTTACATTTAATCTTGTGGAGCAAGTTGGGTCCTGTTATCAAAAACGAAAAAACAAAACAAAAACAAAAACCCGGCTTGTCATATTGCTGAGAAACTACGAAACGCAAAGACCCCTGTTGCACGACGCTTACTGGCACTGCAGCTGACACTTCCATAAATGTTTAGAGAAAACTTTTATCGATTATGCATTATGATTATGCATTTTGTTCAATAATGTTTAATTAATTAATAAATCAACACGTTCTGACGAATCAGAATTGAGCATTCATCAGTGCTGTTGTCAAATTTGCATTTACTAATGGTAATAAATAAGCCTAACTGTGTAATACCTATATTGCCAGAATTGGTCCGTCTTAACCGTACACTGAATTTACAAATGTCTTCCACTTTTTTATAGGACTTGTGACTGATATTTTAAAAAAAGACCAAGACTTCAACCTCCCTTACCTCATTTCAGTGACATTTTGTACTCCTTAATGCGCATACAAACACACACACACACACACACATACATTTTAAATAAAGCTTGGTTTTAATATATTGATTTACATCTGGATCTATGGTTTAGTTGTAGAATTTAAGATTTGTAATCCTATGGCAATACGGGAGACTAAGCTTTGCTGCTTAGGTCAGCACAAACACCAATACATTTCACTCTGTGGACACTGCGAAAGGAAGGATGTGGGATTCGAAAGACAATTTGTTTTTGTTAGTGGTTATTTTCGCTTCTCAGCAACTTAATATTTTCTTTCGCTCCTTTTTTTCTCTTTGTCTGCGACGATATTCTCGTCAGCAATGTTGGCACCTCTGCAACTGCTGATCTTTCCCGAGCTTATCCTTATTTAGGAACATCTTTAAAAGCAGGCAAATTTATTACAAACTGGTTGAAAAAAAATTCTGCTCTATTTATGTTTGTCCTAACACACAGTCTTAACCATCAACGTGATATTGACCCAATTATTACCTTACCTCAATTCATTGTGATACCTAATACAGGCCATGGAAAAAAAACAAACAAACACAGGGAATGAATAAAACAAGAAAAATAAACTTTCGATAGTGTAGATGTTTCATTTAAAACCTCAAAACTAGTATCAGGCGATGAGGTGTGAAAACTGGGTCAGACCGCAGCCCCTTACCATCAACACTACCGGCGCACGCTTGTGCACGCTTCGTATGAAACTTTCTCATGCAGCGACACTGCTCTCTAAAAACTCCACCACAGTGCTAATAAATATGCTTTTTTTTTTTTTTTGTTACAGGAATCCTGACTTCTTCTGGAGGAGAGATTTTTGTCATTCAGTCTGCCACCGCACTTCATGCCGCCTACAGCAGGAAACTCATTTTTAATATTTGTAGATCACTCATGGGTGCTTGCAGTCAAATGTAGACATGAGCTAAGATGTAAATTGTCAAATGTGAATCACAATTGAAAAACTTGACTCTATAGTTTTTTTTGTACTTCCTGGTTTAGATTAGTTGCCTTGGCTGTGACAATGTTCATGTTATTAGTTTAGTTGTATTTATCCGTCAAACATTTTATTGAAAGGCTTCACAATGGCTTTTATTTTCACACCTACAATGAATTACATGCTTCACTCCCTTTTTAAAATTTGCGTTATTTTTTGTTTATGCTCACTTCCGGATGAGCTGTTACATCTGCAAGGTGATTCGCTTTCTTCTTCTTCTTCTCCTTTTTTTTTTTTTTGCTTTTGTGGTTTCTTCTTGCCAAAGAAGCAAGGTTCATCAACTGCAACACATGAAATGACTCTTTAATGCACAAAGTGACAATGAAACAATGCATTCATTTTTCCCTCAGTTAATTCAGGTAACATGAAGAATAACACGTATTCAGTTCCCAAATTTTAGTATATAAAGTTTTAGTAAAGATGTACAGAAGACATATCTGCTATTTTGGAGTACAGGAAGACAGTAACAAGCCAGTTTGTAAATACAGGTTGATCTAAGGCCTGTTTTTGACTTTCATATTTAAACTAATACATCTTTACATGTACAGCTCTTGAGATGACTACAAACATGTCACCAACTGGAAATACAGTCCATTCAGACCAAAACACGGAAACTGTTAACGTGAATTGATTACTCTGACATTCAGAAATGACAAATCTATCTGTCCTGACCAATGGGTTCAGGTGATATGAATAAACAGCTCATCTCACAAAAAACATGAGCGACATAGACGAAGCCAGGTTCTCAGACTGAAAAGCAGCTGCTGAAGTGATGGCTATGACCTAAGACCTGAAAAAAGGTCTTTGCTTTTATGCAGTTGTTGGAAATCAGAGGAAATTTTCAAACATACTCTCTAGGCTTGAACAATATAATATTTTTTTTTTTATCATCCTTACATGGCATTTATCCTGATTATATTTCCAGACCTGCCAAACTTTTGCATTTTACAAGAGAAGCCATTTTCTCTCTAATAAAACAGGACATGAGGCAATCTGGAATTATTTGTGCAATATGCAGAGGTACTGGTTAGCTGCATCAGCCAAGTGGAACAGATTTTGACCATCTGTGACAATATAACTATAATTGTATAGTTATAATCAAACTATATAGCTCTAATTTTATGCATTAGCCATTGTTTTTTACCGAAAGTCAAGAAAGGCGTTATATATTACGCTGGTAGATGCTAATAATTGACTAGCCATTTAACCCTTTAACTCCAGGCCTCTTTTTTAGGCGCATGCTCAAAAATGACATTGCCAAAATGAATTAATTAGCCTGTATCTTAGCAACTACAAGGTTTATTATTTGTATTATTTTGTATTTTCATACTGAAGGTATCACTTGTGAGATTACTGTAGAGGTGTTAGAATCAGTATATATGTACTTGGTCAGTGTAAATAAACATTGAAATTTAAATAAAATTGAAATTGAAATTTTTCCACCTAAGAGAAATTTACAAAGAAAGGTTTTTCTTATTCTTCGAGCTCGCTATTGCTAGTTTTTGCAGACATGCATTGCTAGAGTGTTTTGACTGCTTGCTTAGTTAGTCGATTTGTGTTGGAATTGTGTTTTGTCTAGGTAGAACTCTTGTTTTGTGTTTTTTCCCTGTTATGTGGGTATGTATTATGTGGGGGTTGATAACTGTTTAATGTGCATTTGAAAGGTGCTGTTTAATGCAGTCCTACCATGGCATCTATGTTAAAGCTTAGTAATTAAACTACAGTAATCAAAAGACAAGGATGGACACAAGCTAGCATTACGATAAGAAATGCACTTGCAAAGAAAATAATGTCTACTCTCATAATCTCATACTCTGAAGCAGGGTAATTGTACAACTTGATCTCTTTGGGGATACTCGAACTTGGGAGGTAACTTAATCTAAATTTTTGGCTGGCTGATGCAAAAATATAACTAACTGACCAATGCAAAACATGATTGACGGCATAAGCACTTACTTTACTGGTTGATGGAAAAAATGATCGACAAACACCGTGCCCATGTTCCGACCTGCAGGTTTCCAAGCGGAGGCATTCCCCTGTTCCCTTGAAACTCTACCTTTCCCCATTTCACATGGTCTTGGCTGGTCTCAGTTGGGCGCTCTCATTTTCTGGGGTTAAATGAAATAAAATGAATCAACATATGATCAAATTAGACAAGCATATAGTTAAAACCAGTTAAAGGTATTTATTTTTGGTGCCACCAAAAATGGTTAAACACAAATTGTGGTAAAGTTCATTTCATATTTAAATCTTTGGGGAAAATTGGCAGAAGAATAGCAAGCCAAGCTATTGTAACACTACATTTTTGTAATGTGACAGCAAAAGGAAAACCAATTTCATCTGGAAGATGTCTTATTTAGGGACTTTGCTCATCTTCAATACACCTCTAATGCAGTAATAATCTCTGATGTGCCAGTGATGTGATAAACAGTCATTCCCTCATCATCATCGTCTCTCTCTCTCTCTCTCTCTCTCTGTCTGTTTCTTTCTCTCCCTCCATATCCCTTGATAAAAACCAGTAAAGCAGGCCCATTGATGGCCTCAGGTGTCAGGTAAAGCATATGCATTGATTTTTGTTCAGTCATGTCTGATAAGAGCACTGATGCCACAGAAACATTTTGGCTCCACATATACTTAAATGTGAGCAAACATTTGTTTTCTTATGATGCTGAACAAGAACTGACAGTCATCTCTGAGTTTCCTGAACAAGCTTTACTTCTGACTTATTTAAATTCTGGCAATTTTTCATTCAAAGGCCCGACATCACTGTTCCTGCTGAAATGTTTTACTTGGTAAGCGATTTTTTTACTAACACCACTCGGTCAAACATGCAGAATAAAGTGCTAATTACAGCAACAAAATGCACAATTATTGCAGGAGTCTGTGGCCCATGACTGCATTTTTTTTGGCCAGGGACTGATTACAGTTTGATTCTGAGCTTGGGCTGTCCTTTGTGCAGAGTTCATATGTTCTTCCTGTGTGCATGTGGCTTTTCTGTGCTTCTTGTACCGCCAAAAACATTCCATTTAAATTTCCTACAATAAATTGGCTGTTTATATTTGTGTGAACATAAACCCAGAATATATGTCTAAAGATAGTGTGACAAAAGTTTTTTTAAAATTTTTTTTACATGTGTTCATGTTCGTTCGGATGAGTATCATGTGAAACTTGGTAAAAATAGCAACTCTGCATTTTCACTTTCATATCATACATGCAGACAGGTACCTTACAAACAGCAGCCGGGGCAGAGGTGGACTCGCTGTTTACGTGAAAGACAGATGTCGCAACTCTGGACATATTACTATCAAAACAAACGTTTGTAACCCAAATCTTGAGCACTTTACTGTTGGACTGCAGTCATATTACACGCTTTTGTTTTGGTAATGTACTATATGCCTCACCCTCTTCTGATAAAACACCCTCAATGGAGCAGATACTTTCTGTAAACAAAGACAGCTCATGGAAATTCAGTGTACTTGGGAAAAAAAAAATATTCTCATATCTCATTACCACAAGGTTTCTTGAGAACTCATTTCGAGTCAATGCGTAACCATAAGAGCTGTGTGGTTCCCCAAGAGAACATTAGCTGTTAGCTGGGCAAAAAACCACATGTTTGCCAAATCATTTCCCAAACACCATCCATATATCTACAGAGCCCTGTTACTTATCACATAAACACAAGTGTGCAAACATGTCTTTTCAGTTTTAACTTGGAGCCACAAAGAACAATTTTTATATATTTATTTATTTATTTTAACCAAATTTTGTGAATGTATGGTGGCCACATTGCCCCATATTTGTGTTTGTAGTTATTATTTGAATCATTTGTTCAGTGTAATTGATTTTGTATGCATCAATCTCAGTGGTTTATCTGGTTCATCTTCCCAGCAAAGGCTTTCAGAAGTATTTACACGCACTGCTGTTCAGCACTTTTCTGACTCATTTTATGAGATGACATTTACCAAATGGTACAAAAAGCTGTGGTTAAAAATAAAGATAATGGCAAAAAAAAAAAAAAATTTTCTCATAAACTAAGTGTTAACCTGCCTGCGACATTGAACACACCCAAGTCTTTTGTGCACCACAGCTTTATGTAGCATTTGGTAAATGTCACCTCATAAAATGAGACAGAAACTTCTGAACAAACAAATCCTTGTTCAAACCCTCGTCCTTGTTTAGTATTTGGTACTGAAGAGCGACAATGTTGAACAGGAGTAGTGGCCTTTGGGAAGTCATAAAACATTATTTTTCATATATTTAAGACAGTCGAATACATTTTTGAAGTAAATCATAATTTTGTGCTTATTTAAAGTCGTGTTTATTCACGCAATTGTAATTTTTTTTGCTTTTTGTGTCCCGTAGTGTCAGTGACTCTGAGACAAGCAGGTGAGATCTACAATCTCTAAAATATTACTATGAAAACAGATGTTTAGCCCTAAAAAGAGAAAGTGCTGTTGTGCCGTTGACTGTACAAATGACCTCAACAAAATAGGCTGACTAATGCAGCAGTTTCTGAAATGTGTGAAAAGCAAGTTTCCTCCTGCTGATGACAGCAATTGATCTTAACCACAAAATGAGTGCAAAATAAAGAGAGAGACTATTACGATATATCATTTTGGGGTTTTTTGTTAGTCAGTCCGATTGGATGATTCCACGATATTCTGGTTTGTATAAGATTCATGCCTTTTCTCCATTTTCAGCTTTGTTTTGCAGATAGTAGTGAGGCAGACAGTGATGCAGGAAGCAGAGAGAATACAGAGAGAGGAGGAAAAGAGGGAGGAGATAAAGAAAGAGGAACAAAGAGCAGAAGAAGGCAAGCTAGGAAGTGATGTGATTTATAGCTTTTATAATATTCAAATTTTTATAGTATTTTTTTCTTTTCATTCCACTCATTTAGATGCATCGTTTTCTTCAGTGTGGTGACAGGGTTTTTTTTCTTTTCTTTTTTTTTTTTTTTAAATTCACACAATATTTAATCTGCTCCTAAACTTTAATGTTACATCAAACTGTTCCGATTCTTCTACTGTCACTCACATTTCAATATCTAAGCATTGTGATTTGTCGTCTTTAAACTTCATGGATTTCATAAGCTGGGATTCAATTGCAGTTTTGCTCAAAATAGAAGCGATATTTAACAATTTTGACAAAACACAATTGGAAAAAGTTTGTGTTTCCATTGAGTGATGTTATGCAATTAAAGATGGGTTTTCTCCTCTCATGATTTCGTCTCTCGTGATTACTTTTACAGAATGCGCTTTTTAAAAAAAAAAGAATTTCCATTTGCTCTGTCATATCATGTGACTCAAATACAAAAAACAGGTTTCCGTTTACGTCTTTCCGGATCGTCTGAAAATCCACCTCACGAAAGCGTAAAAACTTTTTAGCAATAGTTTAGAGTGTTTTCAAAATTCACATATTTCCTTTACTCGTTTTTTTAGTCCTCGATTTCAAATTGCATGTTAAGCAGTTTAATGGATTACACAGCTATTGATTTCATCTATGTTTATTCCTTCCATAGTTTTGTTTAGCAATGAATTTGAACTTTACCTTTTAAATACATGTAGGAACCTCCTAGGCCCTAGAGAACACCCAGTGATGTCTGGAAACACCACAGGAACCACCTAATAGTAGCCTGTAACAATTGTTATATGAGAGCTGTATTGCTCAGGATCCTAGCAAATGGGCGCTAACTTCCGAGTTGCAGCTAGCCCACTTCACATTTCCTTTAGAAAGTGTACATTCTACACATAAATAAACAAATATTCTGAATATAATTTAGCATTTTGTTGTCCACCTTACCTTGATGGTGGTAGAGTGGAGTGGATGGTGGAGAGTTTAGCTCTTTTTTTCTTTTTTTTTTTTTGAACACTACACTCCTGGACATAGTAATATTTGGCTTTCAATGATTCTTTGAATGTTTTTTTCTTGGGGAAAAAAATAATTTGGCCTGTGTTGATTTCAGAAAAGCCTAAATAAATTAAAAACATGTGCACCAATTTTTTTTATATGTACGTGTGCTGTACATACTTCCTCAGAAAAAGAACATATATCCATCATCTATACTACTCATCCATCGGTGTCACAAGGAAGCCAATTCCAGCTGACTTTGGTGAGAGGTGAGGTGCACTCTGGTTTGGCAAGCTATCACAAGGCTAACACAGAAAGGCAAACAACTATTCACACTCACATTCACAGCTATGGGCAATTTAGAGTAGCCAAGTAACCTAATCTTCATGTCTTTGGTCTTTGGAGGAAACCAGTGCACCTGGAGGAAACTCAGGCAGGCATGGGGACAAGGTGCAAACTCCACACAGAAAGGCTCTAGTCGGCCAAGGTGGCCTGATCTAATGAATCACATTTTCTTTTACATCATGTGCATTGGCTGGGTACCCGTGTGTCACTTACCTGGGGAAGAGATGGCACCAGGATGCACTTTGGGAAGAAGGCAAGCCAGCAGAGTCAGTGTGATGCTGGGAAACCTCAGGTCCTGGCATTCACGTGGATGAATCTTTGACACCTTCCACCTACCTAAACGTTGTTGTAGACCATGTACACCCCTTCATGGCAGTGGAAATCCAAAATAGCAGTGGTCTCTTTCAGCAGGATAATGCACCCTGCCAAAATACCAAAAATAGTTCAGGAATGTTTTGAGGAACAACATGAGGAACATTGATTCTTCTTTTATTCCTGTCCATAAAAACCTCTCGGTCTTCCCATTCTCATACATTTTGTGTTGCACCTGTAGATTTCTTTCTTTTTGCCAAAGTAACTGCATGTGCAAATTGTGGCATTGAATTTTGCTGATTTAATTGTCTTAATAAATAATTTGTGTTTCAAATAAGCATCCTCTTTCTCCCTTTGTGTCAGACAGGTCACATGGTGACAGTTGCAGGTTTCTTTATTTACTTTATTTTAAATGAACCAGAATTTTTGTTGCACTGTGGCACTAAATCAAAAGGCTTGGTGTAGACAGATATGGGACACTGGGCATATACTTTGCACTGAATGACTGCATGAGAGTCCTTATATGCTGTGGGGCTGTGTCATTGGTGTAGAAGCTCAGTGCGCTGAATGAATGTGAAAGTGATAGTCTTTGTGGTTGCTCGATGCTGTAGTCCTCAGTGGCCATGTCTGTAGCATACAAAACAGCATTACTGAATCACTGAACCAGGGGTCCATGAAGCATAACCAGTGGATCCATGACTTTTGAATTTTCTTAGAGAGAACTGAATTACAATAAACTATTTTGAAAGCAACAATGTTATTGTGGTTATTACCCTGTTTGATTAGCTACATGTACTGTATAGTGCAGCCCTAGCAGGGCTCTAAGACTAAATATCAACAGCTGAAAGAATGGCTATGAAGCCTTCAACTCCTTTGAAATTATGCACATTTGTGAATTAGACTAGCTATTGCAGCTTTTTGATTTACTGTGATCTGGATATTCTCTGTGATATTTGATAAATGAATTGTCTAAGATGTCTTCAGCTGGAACACACAACTTTCTTCAGGGTTGTGTCCATTCCAGGCCACCAGATGGTATGTTCTGTTTCCCCATTACCTGGAGTCGAGTTAAGGTGGATTAAGGTGTCTATTAAGGCATCTGTTAAGGTGTAAGCTGAAGGTCCATTGTTCTCCATTGGTGGGGTCAGAGGCCATGGGTAGATGGATAATGTGCAGTGGGCTTCAGCTGTGGATGGAGAGGAGGCAGGTTCAACTGACAGGTAACACATGAATGAGTCGGATTTAGGGATATATAGAGATAAATTTATAGATCCATCAGTTTATATTCAGAGTTTATATACATCTGTGAAGCTGCTTTGTGACAATGTCTGTTGTTAAAAGCGCTATACAAATAAAATTGAATTGAGTCTCACCTGTGTTTCATCACCAGCAATCTACTCACATGTGTCTATGTGTGTTTGCAGGAGGCCAGTGAGCAGAGATCGCGAGAGAACTCATGAACCAGCACAAGAGTCGAGTGTGTTTTTGTCTGTGTTTGGATCTCAGAGTGAGACGGCAAAGCAATAAAGCAGCTGAAAGTTGCAAGATAAAAGTAAAGTGAATAAATGCACCTGTGAGCTGTTGCAAGCCTGTCCCCGAGTTCTCCCACAAACCAAAAAAACTGTCACAGATAGACTTGTTTTAACAGAAAGAAATGGAAACTATTCTGTTACTAGAAAGACGTTCTAGGTGGTATGCTAATGGGTTAGTTTATCTGGTCATTTTTAATGAACCAGTGGAATGGAGAACATAGCTTTCATGGTAGTAACTTGAGCTTCAAACCGCTTGTTTCATTTGCAGAGGTGGATTAGGCCATGATGTTTGTCTTCCTGGATCTTCTGCTAGCAGATTGTTGGATGTGTGCAGCTTCCCAGATCTTCTTGCTCTTCTTCATCAAGTCATTTGCTGCTGGAACTTCTGTGGATTCTCTGGACCATTGAACAACAGGAGTTAATAGCTAAGAAAAGGAGTAATTTTTGCAGATGAGTGTGTTAAGGAATTTTGAACATTACTCATGGTTTGTGAAAAATAAGTCTTCTCTGGGGGCACTCTGGTGAGATAGTGTACTGCTGTGCCCACAAATCCATGTCTATGACTTCCTATCTGATGGGGCAACTATAGAAAACTTAGGAAGAAGGGATTCAGGGAGACTCTCTTCCAGCAAATCCTTGTGCAAATGAGGAACTAGATTTTGGTCTGTAGAGATGGTTCTCTTACAGCATTTGGAAAAGAGGCTCCACCTAGCTTGTTGCATGGTTGTAAGCTTCTCCGCAAACATACGTGCAGGTCCTGTGAGCCAACGTATCATGCACCTTACCCATATGCGGTCTGAAGGTCTAGGCTCCACCAAACTCTCCCGGAATAATCGGCAGTGGAGTAAAAACACAGTGGGCGTGTCCTTCACCCCATCGTATAACTCAGGTGGCTCCATTTCCCATTGTTGCAGAAACAGGGTGGGCATGATGGTCATACACCCTTCCTGAATCCACAGAGATCCCACTGTGTCTCTGTTTAGGCGAAGCATTCTGTCAAGACGTTCACGTCATCGAGGCATGGTGCTACGCAAATGCAGGATCAGAGACAAAGATGAAAACTGTACGGTGTTTAATCAAAACCCAGCGGGCAGGGGTACAATGATGGCAGGCAATAAGAGTAATCCAAGATACAGACAAATAGGTCAGTTGATCGGCAAACAGAACAGTTAATAGTCAATAAACACAAGAGGAGTCAAACACAACAAATCAAGCACGGGAATAAACGCTCGGCAGACTACACTCGGGTAAGTTCAATGCGTTGCAAATTACGAAGTGTAAAGGCAGTCCTTATAAACATGACTTAATCAGTCCATGAAATGAGATGCACCTGTCTCCCCTTGGCAGTCCTCGTGGCTGGGAGCAGGTGCTGACGGGAACTGTAGTCCGTGTAGTCTCCGTTGACTTTCGAAAGTGTGCACTTTGGCTCTGAGAGCGACGGAGATGGAAGAAACACTGCGCACGTAGCCGAGTCTTTATGGCGTGCAGTGCGTATGGTGGGGAGCAGGTCATGACAATTTGACATACTGAAGGCTCCTGGGAGAGCCCTGACCTAAACCCCATTGACTTTACCCCCAGGACGTCTGGTTCAACATTAGTGCCTGGCGTCATAAAAGCTCTTTTGACTGAATAGGTAAACAGACATTCCCACAGACATAATTCAAAATCTTGTTAAAGACCTTCCCGGAAGAGTGGAGGCTGTTATACCACTAATGGAGATGGGGAAGGGGTGGCACCAATTAGTTTGAGGAATGGGATGCCCAACAAACTCAAAAAGGTGGTGTAACATTGCAAGTAACATGGGATTGTACATGAGGGGTGATTGAAGTGAAAGACACAAACAAAAGCAGTATGACAAAATTAGAACTTTATAGGTTTTTTTATACATGAATATTACAATCCTGTTCTGAAAAGAATTTGGACGCTGTGTAAAATGTAAATAAAAACACAATACGATGATTTGCACTTATCACTTAAACCCATATTTACACAGTACTTTATTTTAATCAAACTTTATCGATTATTAAAGTAGTTTAGAGGGTAAGCCTGGCCTTTTAGGGGAGGATGGTGTCCATCCCACTTGGGAAGGCGCTGCACTCATTTCTTGCAGTATTATACAGTAGTGTAGTCTTATGCCTAATCTGTGAAAATCCAGAGCAGACCAGAAGGTTTAACTGGCAATCTGCTAGTTGCCTGCTAACTTGGGTTACACCATATTGACCCTTTGTCTGTTCCCAGAGATGAACAATATGTAAAAATACTCAGAAAGTTTGTTTAAGTAAACTAATTAACATTTTGATCGCACAGCCAGCACCTTTCATCTGAAACTAGTACTGCTAAATATTAGATCTAAAACACTTTATTGATCAGGGATTTAATGCACTTTGCATAACAGAAACATGGATTGAACCAAATGGGTTTGCAGCATTAAATTAAAGCTATTTACATCATTATCCTCTAATTGGCAGAGGAAGAGGCACCGCAGTTATTCATTTTGAGACAAACCTTTGCATGTTAGACTACACGTTTTCCACCTCATCTGAACGTGCCTCTTTTTTGTTGTTTTGTCCATGGTGAAACAAGTTACAGTGATTCATGTACATTTACAATGAGAAAACATTGACTAAATCAGTGGCACCAAATCTGAATAAAAGGTCTACATTTTCTCATTGACAGTTATTGAACATTTGAGACCATTCTGATTCATTTAGGAAATGACTTTATGAGTTTAACGTTGCAGTGTTCATTTTAAATATAAAAATATATGGCATAGCCTGCTTCACATTGAAAAGATTACAGCAGTAGGGTTGCTAAGTTTACATCGTATTGGGCTTGTTTGGGGCCAAGATTACCGGCTTAAAGGGCAAGTACTCAGGTGGCAATATTTTTTGTTTGGGTTTAAGATTCTTACCTGGAATCATGATTCCATCACTAAAATGATAACTCCTGAAATTAATCTCTGCCACTCTGAGTTACAGTATAAGAGTAAGTACACTACCTGACTTTTACATTTACCTATTTCTGTGTTTTTGTACATCTGTCATTTTATAGCAGAGATTAATTTCAGGATTTACTAGTTGTAGTGACATTGTGATCCCAAAAATGCACCCTGAATAGCATTATATTAGCATTATACTATACTTATATTATACTTAGCATTATATCCAACAAACAGAACTGACCACTCATTCAGGATTACTATAGTGTCCATGACAGAATAGTTACAGATTTCTAAGTTGTGTAGACGTGACGGACACTAATTTGGAAATTGAGAGCACTGACAAACATATAGCTACTTAGATAGATTAAAAGTGTCTGGATTTAAATGTTCCCTTTGCCATAATATGTTTGTAGCAATTGGCTTGATTTAATTCCAAGTACTTGCTTTAAAACAGTCTTAGTTGCCATGGATTGTTTTTTTAAATCAGCCCAAAATCACTACCTGTGGATTTGCTTTTTCACATCCTCAATGCTGGGTTTTCCCATGAGACGCACACTACAAGAGGGTGAAGCACATTAGCATATGTATGAAAACGTCCTACATTTAGAACTCTATTTAATTAAATCTACTATTATTCCAATTCTGACTGTCTGCTTGTCTTTGGTGTGCTATGCTACTTTGCTTTTTTATTCACTACCAAAATGGTGAGAAAGTCAGTTTTTATCTCTGCTGAGAATATTTTTTTGTACCTCATATCTTGTTACCACAAGTTTTCCTGAGAAGTCAATAAGCTCAGAGGGTGTTGACTGAACCACAACCTCAGTGCTGTTGCATATAAGAGCATTAGCTGTCAGCTGGGCAAGCTAATGAACTGCCAATGCATGTCTCAAGACGCAAAAAGAGAAGTTTCAAAACCAGATAAGCACCAACATCACATTTCCGTCTGGACGTTGACTTTTAAAGGACAATATCTGTTTCCAAAATTTGTAAGTATATGGTAGCAAAGCTGCATTTATTTATTTTTTTAATCATTTATTATCTGCAATTTAAATGTTGATTTTGTTACATGCTGTATGCATTCATCTTGTTCTCTGTGCCTTCTCTTGTTCATGTTCATAGTTAAGACTTTCACATTTATTATTTTAAGAACAGACTCTGCAGTGCAGTAATTTATTGACTCATTTTTTGATCTGATAATTATCAAATGATGCAGAACTCTGTGGCGCACAAAACACTGACGTGTGTTCACTGTCACAGATGGTTTACCCAGCCTTAAACGTTGATTTATAACTTTTTTGTATCTTTAACAACAGCATGACTGTTTAGAGTTTCATGCTGAATTTCAGGCAATGATGTCGAACACCAGCACAGATCTCTGGGAGGCTGCAACACTCAGGTGAGAACTTGTTATATTCAGATTTAATGAGTAGGTTATTTGCATGACACTTATACTTTTTGACATTAAAATGAAGAACATTTTTCCTACACTAGGCTTTCATAGCACATTTATAAATTGATATATAAATGTGGATGAAAACATTTCCGTATGATGTGTTTTTACTTTGAAAAGAGGAGATGAACCATAAATTATGATGAACAGACTAAAATTTGGTTTACCGGTTGATGATACATGTCTTGCACGTTGACGAAGTATTGAGAAATTTCCGCTTGTCACATTACATTTGAGGAAGTGTGTGTAGTGTGTTTGTAAAGAAAAAAAAAAGTACAACACAACTTATTTGTAAAGTCTACATTCCAGCTTAATGAATGACTTTCATGCCCTTAATCTAAAGTTGTACTCACCTTTGTATTTATAACACTGTTATGAAGCACTATGTATAACTTAGACAACTTTCTCAACGAATAGCTTGTAAGATAAGAATAAAAAGCTTACATGAACAATAATGATCATCAAAACTTATTATCTGCTCTGTTCTTCAAGAAAAAACAAAGCGACATAAAATCATTACCGTCACCTCTTGAGTTTGATTTAAGCCTTTAGTAAATCCTCTATCACTGCTTTATTAAAGAATTAAAAATATGACGGGCCCCTTGTAGGCATCTATTAAAATTAAGTTCTATCAAAAGCAGTGTACATGCTTCCTGTGTTTATTTGTCTCCCTGTATCAAAGTGATGAAAATTACTGCGAAGGATGTGGTAGAACGAATACTTTATCAAGATTAGATGTGCTGCCTAGATATTTGTCACTCGCTCTTTTATGACTCTATAATAATCTATCATTTGTTTTTCATCTTTGCATCTTTTTAGTAGTTTTTGGAATATAGCTATTGTTCCTCCAATTAGCTAGGTTTTTTTTTTTTTTGGGGAGGGGGGGTTACAATCTACAAACCTATTATTTAATAAACTAACAATAAGGATCACATTCAGACTGGTGACTAAAGCGCAAAAAGAACAGCAATGCTTATGCATGGCAAGTTCAGAGTTAGGTCAAAACAGCTGCCTAAGTCAGTTTCTGGTTTCTTCTTTCAGATTATGCAAATCACCTGCATGTAGTTCACACCTGGAGAAGTTGCAAGATTTTTCTTGAGAAGTGTCTAAATCACTGCCCTTAAAGAGCCTACTATTTTACATTTTATATATTTTGTTTATTTGAACGCACAGCTGCAGTCAGACGTTTAGATACAGTCATCATGGGCGTGAATGTCATGGCAATCTTGCGCTTTTCAGTGATTTCTCTGAACTGTCTCTTTTTCTAGGGAAGAATGATTGCACAACATACATCTTTAATAGAGAGAAGAAGAAAAAAACGAAGAATTTGGTGCACAAGTTTTAAATTATTTTGGGGTTTCTGAAATCAAAATATACAAACAGCACACCTAATATGTGGTTTCATCTTGACCAGATGCTTTTGGTAGCCATGAACAACCTTCTGGGAGAATTGTTGGTTCCAGGGAATGTTCCTGATCATCCAAACCAATTTTGAGCGGTGACAGTTTGGGTCGTCTTCCAGACCTTGGCAAAGTTGCCACACCGTACATTAACTTGTCCTTATCAAACACACACTTTGTGTTGTGCATAGAGAAGCTATCAGCTGAAGTCAATCGTGATCACTAACAGGAAGTGAAGAAACCTCAGCCTTGGCAAGATCTTTCAGCAGCACTGAATTTGAACTGATTTCAAATGACCCAAAATAACTTATTTTTTCAATTAAAGATGCATGTTGTACAATCATTCTTCCCCAGAAAAAAAAGAACAGTTGAGAGAAATCACTGACATCATGACATTCATGGCCATGATGTCTGCATGTAAACTTATGCCTCCAACTGTACTTAATAACTTAATGAACATATTAAGTCGTGGTCATGAAATCCTAATGTGTTTGTGGGATATAATTCATTTTTAACTCCTTATTTTGATTTGTTAAATTGTCGTCCTTTTCATGTGCTTTTCTTTAAAAATGCTCTGGTTAGAAGGACAAACTGACAAAGCACTCATACTGAGCTACATTTGCACCTCACCTCACAGGTGTTGTTCATAATTTTACCTATTCTATAATTTGGTCCCCAAGATACGCAGTGTCTCCAGTTAAGATGCACTTTCCTCCAATGTACTCTATGTGAAAGTGACTTTAAAGGGAGGATACTTGTAAATAATTAAATAATAGTGCCATCTTTTAATAATTAACATCAGGTTTTCCGAGTGTATAAACATCAATTTAAGCACGGCAGACTCAAACTCATGAGTAACTCTCGAACAACATATGATCGCAGTTATGTCCGAGGACCTAGTACACTGATGTGCACATTTCCACTATGACATTTTTACTGCATTTCATGTGTGGAACCTCTCTTTAATAACTCTCTCCTCCTTATTTTCAGCATCAGCACATCAGCTGATTACACTCTTCCTGAGCTTGTTGAACCATGCAATTATGATTCCCATGCAAGCTATTTTCTCCCAGTGCTCTACTCACTGTTCTTCGTGGTCGGCTTCCTGGGCAACATGCTGGTGTTGTGGGTGATCCTGATAGGTGCTCATATGAAGAGCATGACTGATGTGTCTCTTCTGAACCTGGCCATCGCTGACCTTCTACTAATCCTCTCTCTCCCCTTCCTGGCTCACTACGCCAGGGATAGCTGGGTTTTTGGCAGAGCTATGTGCACTCTGGTTCTCAGCGTGTACTACATTGGATTTTATGCTGGTATTTTCTTTATTGTGATGATGAGCATTGACAGATACTTGGCTATCGTCCATGCGGTTTTTGCTTTGAGAATCCGAACAAAGACTTATGGGATTTTAGCAAGCATGGCCGTTTGGATTATAGCTATTGCAGCATCATTTCCTGAGCTAAGGTACCTTGGAGGTGACAACAATGGGACTCAAGTCTGTAACGCGTATCCGAAAGATGTAAGCCACAATGTTGTGAGAAGTGTGGCTCTCTTAAAAATGAATATATTGGGCCTGCTAATTCCATTGAGTATTGTAGGATTTTGCTACTCAATGGTACTAAGGCGGCTTCAGAACATTCGTAATTCCAAGAAACTGTCCGTTCGTCTTGTTATTGTGGTCATGGTGGTCTTCTTCTGCTGTTGGACACCGTACAACATCGCAGCATTCTTCAAAGCACTGGAACTGATGCACATCCTGCCTTCAGAGTGTGAGAGCAGCAAAAAGATTCAGCTGATGCTGCAAGCCACTGAAGCCATAGCGTACTCGCACAGCTGCCTCAATCCATTCCTCTACGTGTTTGTGGGACAAAAGTTCAGGAGGCACCTCGCCAAACTCCTGCGCCAGACACCATGCGTCCATGTGCAGTGTATGAAGAGCTACATGACCCAAGCCACCACTTCAGTGTATTCACAGAGCACAACTGTGGAGGAGCGCTCAGCTTCCATCTACATGAAACATACTGGAGAAACATGAAATCTTATTTTACAGTTATAATGGTGGCAGCATTATGTTGTGTTAAGTCAATAAAAGTTTGCAAAATTATTTACAGATATAAAACATGAAAGTCCTTATGCCATACTTATTCATCCCTGTTGGTCTGACACCCATAAATTAATTCTGTTGAACCCAGCTGCCATCACGATGCTACACAAGTAGTTCAGTATTATAGAATTAATGGGGGGCGGGGTTGGGTTTTTTTTTTTGTATATGTGTGTGTAAAGGTATGACTTTTTTTAAGCCCAATTAAGTTCTAGATTGAAGCACTACAAGGGGGTAAATACTTAGGGATGGCACTGTATGTATATATGAATTGTAAATAAAACTATATAGCAATACATTATATAAAATGCAGTAAAGATTTTAATAAATTGATTTACCATTTTGAGTTCTTACTAAAATGTTTATAAGTTCATCCTTATTCCTCTTGAATTACTTCAAAAACCTTTGCATAATATTTTAAATAGTTCTGTGATGTCATTTATTGACATAATTTTGGTTCAATTATTAGGTGATTTCAGACAATGTTCTCTATGTATATTTCTGCAGAATTATGGTATTTGATTTTACCAATACATTAAAGAAACAATACATGTTTTTATTTAAAGTGACCTTTTTTTTACTTCCTTCTATTTTTTCTTGGGGTCACTTGGTGACAGTTGTATAAAGAGATAAAATAATGCATCTGCAGAAATGTTCGTGGTTTTCTGCTCGGACTGTCGCATTATGGTGTGCATGTTCTTATTGTTTTCCTTATCTGATGCTTGATTTTTTGTTCCTTGCTGAAAAATCTCTCCATTCATTTTCCCATTCTCGTATAATTAATCTAAATATTTTTAAGGTATGAAATATGAAATATTGAATCTGCAATTTTTTTGTTGCCAAAGCAGCTGCACTTGCAAGTGAGTTGCTACTGTAAAGAACTAAATAAATCATTTGAGATTTAAATGTGCATCCTCTTTCTTCCTTCATTACTGTTTATTGAATTTACAGCATACAGAATAGCAGTTGTTCATTTTGCAAGTCCACAAAGTGAGAAGGGTGTCGTTTCAAAGGAAGGAGAAATTCTAGCTTCTTCCATCAATGCTAAATAAACCTACACTTACATACAGAAAACTTTTACAACAATTACATTGCTATTATATTTTGTTGTGTATATTCAGTTAGAGGACAGGCTTGAGGTTTCGTTTGCTGTTGTACTGCCCAATAGCAGTAAGCACAAAGGAGCACTTGAATCGCACCCTCTTGCACTTGGGAAACATGAGCCTGTGGCTGAAGGTACTCCCCATGCTGTTTTTAGAGACTAAAAACCTAATTCAGGGTAGGTACTCTCCCTGCACAATAGGAACCACGAGAGACATATGTCTACAGTGAACAGTCCAGGTGCAATTGTAGTGAGACTCTTCAAGTCAAACAATTTTTTTTCTTTAATTCAGTCCATGTGCATTACTCTAACAGGATAAAACAGACACAATTTTACACAAATGTGCTTGTAAAAAAAGCATCTGACAGCATGTGATGCAGAATGTCAGTGCACAGTCTGGGACTTGTATTAGCAGGCACTGTGACTGGATCAGTAAAGACATCACAAAATTCTTTCTCGATCTCTGTGAAAGGGGTGGTTATAGAAAGTTTGTTGTAGCATGTAGCGGTCAAACATGGCCGTGACCCAGGTCAGCACCATTTCCACTTCCAGTGAGTAGTCAGAGCACCATTCTTATTTTACCCATAAATGTGCTAACCAAATGGCAGAGGTTCTTACTGACATCTTCAACATCTCCCTGAGTACTGCTGTCATTCCAAAGTGCTTCAAAGCCAGCACCACCATTCCCATGCCAAAGAAGCCCTCAATGTCCTGCCTCAATGACTATCGTCTGCACCCCCTGCAGTTCACCTATCGCCCCAACCGATCGGCAGATGATGCCATTGCCACCACCCTACATCTAGCCCTCACCAACCTGGACAACAAGGACACATATGTATGAATGCTGTTCATAGACTTCAGTTCAGCATTCAACACAATCATTCCTCAGCACCTGATTGGGAAGCTGAG
>JAQMYM010020372.1:0-21374 GCA_030014255.1 Parauchenoglanis ngamensis | reverse complement strand
ATGGTGAAAGACCTTCTAAAGGCAAATATCACAAGACTAAAGTGCAAACTGGGTTACATTTGGCTATGTGCAACATTAAAGCAAGACAAACAGCCTGCATGGTTTTACATCTTGCACGGTGGTAAGGTAAGGATGAATATCAGAGCGGAGAGAACATCGCATGGCTGCGTCTTCCGTTTGTTTTACATAAATTTGGGCATTATCTGATATTATCCGACAAGCCACCTCATACAGTAAAATCAGTTACAGCGAGACTTGCGTCGTCACTTTGTTTTGTCAAAACTAACAGATCTGCTTGAGTCCACTGTGTATCACGCTTTTCAAATAAAGTCGACCTGTCTCAGATTACACTGTCCAGAAAACAGCCATTAAGCATTTGTGTTGGACACTTTCTCTCCTGGCATTCGGGACTGATAAAGGCAGCCTTCACACTGAATGTTAACATGATAAATGATGGTGCCGTTTCCACACATTCTGTCAAATAACCATAATGAAAAGTGCTGACAGTACATCAGTTACGTAATCCACCATCTACCATCACAACACTCCATTTCATTTCCAGACTTGCCATTTAATTAAGAAATACATACAACCAAACAAATTAAACTAAACTAAACTCGATCAATCAGCCGATCCCTGGTGTGCCGGGGTGAGTCATAAACGACTCCTGCGATTCTGAAGAATTCTTGACGTGGATTTTTACCGTGGATGCGGTGTTGAACAG
The DNA here is from genome assembly GCA_030014255.1 of Parauchenoglanis ngamensis. NCBI lineage: Eukaryota > Metazoa > Chordata > Actinopteri > Siluriformes > Auchenoglanididae > Parauchenoglanis > Parauchenoglanis ngamensis. The sequence continues at coordinate 20,650 of JAQMYM010020372.1, read as the reverse complement.
AAACATGCTATAATGTCGGACCACACAGGCCTCTAGATCTCTTCGTGGGCAGCAGCAGCGCGCTTACTACTGCACCGCTCCAAAAAAAACCCAAAACAGATCGACTGAATAGACATGCAGCGTACAGGGTTCTCGCATAACAATGGAGTCCGCTCGAATGTGAAAAAGTCGCCTCGTGCAGAGTTCACGTGAACGTCGCCGCAAATTCGCCACCATTAGAAGTCTGATCAATAGAAAGCATGACTGCTTCTGCCACAACCGCAACACTTAGGCTGTTCAATATGGTGTTATACTGTCTAGCGTTTCACGTTAAGCGCCGTAGTTTCTTTCATTGTTTACTCAAATCACGCACTTTACGGCAATATTCGTCATTTGGATGGTTTCTTTGGGCTGCACGTCGATGACGCACCTCTATTTAAAACGAAGCATCTGAAAGCCTTCTTGGTGAGCGAAAGCGACTACACGGCTGATGTTTCTGTTACAGTAGTACGAAAACGCATGTAGTATTTTCGGTGTTTAATGGAGCCAGTTACGTTTATACAGTTAATCTGTCTGTCTGCCTGTCTATTACCCTTTTTTTGATAGTTACAGAGAAAGATCCATTTAAATGCATAAGTTTTCTTGCATCTTTATTTAAAACATTCATTATTTGTAATTTAAATGCCAATGTAATGGAACAATCACTACGCTTGTCCTAAAGCAGAACGTCAGCAGAATAACAAGATAAATATTGAGTTGCTCCTCACTGCTCTGCTCTACAAGAGATTACTAAAAACCAAAAAAAACAAAACAAAACAAAAATTCATTTAAGCTGATTGATTCTTTATTGATTAAATGAACAATCAACTATGAAAATATTCATTTTTGCAGCCATTAAACAAGTAATTATTAACTTTACTAGGACTACAACTAACTTTTTTTTCTTTTTTTTAATCTACTGAAATCACCCCACCACATCCCACAAGCATACACACACAGGCTCGGAATACACATTGGAAAATGAATGGTGTGGTTTCCTCAGGAGAGAAAAACACCCCGAGTGAAATGGCTGAGCGAGTGAGTAAGCGAACGACCGCAGCGTTTGGACTCAATAGTCTCTTGTCTCGGGCAGAGGCGCCCATGGAGAGATATGTTGGGATAAAAGCCACTTCCTTCATATGAGCAGCTCCCAAAGAGTCTCTCTGCCTCTCTGAGGCTTCTTTGTGAAGCTGCACCTGCTGAATAGACGACATGTTCTGGCTCCCCGGGTTTCGCACCAACACGTAACGTTGTAACTATTAGACGGCAAAAGCAAAAACACTGATTATCTATGCCTCTTAGCATTTGGCTAATCTCTTTAATGAATTTTGGACTAATATTTGTAACGCAGCGCACTGAGCGCAAGTGTGTGAGATATGAGTGGAAGTTTAGATGTCACTTGCCTGCATGGGGGGAAAAAATTAAAAAAATAAAAACTGCACCAGGACACATGGGCTCATCTTCAAAAGTTGTGTCTCTTTCAGAGCTGCTATGTTTAAATGAAAGTCTATCTGTAACATAAAATGTGAGAGACACAGAACTAAAAAAGGCACTTCAGACTCACCTTTCGGTGTGAACGGGCATTTATGGTACATGACATCACTGCTTAATTACACAATTCCTGCATCATGAACAGCCAGCAGCATTTAATGTCAATTTATTGGAAAAAGAAACTGAAACGTTGATACTAATGGGTTAATGTTAATCTTCTCTACACGATCTTACACTGCCATGTTACGCAGTGGCGCTCACTCTGATTATATCATCGTTATTGCCTGACAACCATTACACGTTTCACATAGGATCCGAGGTTTAACTGGCACTTCCTGGAAGCCCCGCCCCCTTCTCCCCATCTCACATGCTTTGTCACAAGGAATGGAGAATATTTTGAATATGAAGCTGTATTTGTTAAATGTTCGGAAATATTGTATCAGAAATTGTGTCAAAAGCGGCACTTTTCAGAATTTTCAACATTTCAAGTAGCATCCGCAGTTAAAATCCCTTCCAAGTGGACTAGAGATCATTTGTAAATAATGAGGGGGGGGGGAATAAATTTAAAAAAAAGTGCTGCGCTGGTTTCTTTCTTTTTTTTTTTTTTACATGACCATTTTCTGCACACTACTGCAGACTCACCTAAAAATCCACCATCTAGGTAAGGTTTTGCTATTGCCACCACCAGCAAGCAGCTCCTGACCACACAGCTGAGATTACAGAAGGTGAAAACCTGTACTTCCCTGTCTTTGTTTTTTTTTTTTTTGTTTTTTTGTTTTTTAAATAGACTAGCAGTTCTGAATGATTGAAACATGAATCACAGCAGGTGTGTTTGTATTTGAACTACATTTCCAAGGCCTAGTCCACACGAGCACGGTTGGACACACGATTGTTTTTAGTCGGTTTCCCAAAAGCTCCCTGTCCACAAAACACGAATTGATCGGAAGCAGCAGTACGCACACGGAGTGTCTGACTCTTGATCTGCATGTCATTTCCTCCATTTACATCATTTGTTTTGACACGACAGTCATGCGAAGTGTGAAAAGATGAAAGAAACTGGCACCTAGACCTCCACTGGATAAGCATAAAAAGGACATTTCCTTGCACTTCAGTGTCGCTTATGTATGATAGCAAGCAGCCCATCATTACATTACAATAACTGAAGACAGGAAACAGGACCCCCCTCCCCTCTCTTCACAAAAATGCAAACCCTTGTTTAAGTGTGGATGTAAACATATTAACAAAACTGCATTGTCAAATTTGCCCATGCTAGTGCGGAATAGGTTTAAGCCTTTCAGTTAGGCATTTTCTATTTAACTGTCTGGTTTTCATTTCAGTAGCAAATGACACCAGACAAGTTCATGTTAACTTTTTATTATTATTATTTTTCCATCTAAACAATGTAAAGGCAAAAAAAATAAAATAACTGAACGACCACAAATCTATAACACTTCCATACTTTGTCCTACCTAAAAACAGAAACATTGCGTCATAGCCACCGGAAAAGCATGAGACCGGCCCACTCACACATGACCTTCTGATAAACGCCGAACTCGAGCTCATGTGAAGGCTGAAACAGCAGCAGGAAGTAAAAGTCAAATAGAGACTTCAGTATGTAATAACTATTTTCCATGATTATGCGTTGGAATTTGTGCATCTTGCCAAAAAAAAAAAAACAGCACACGCACACACACAAACACACAGCATGGGTGTGTACCAAGTTACAACCACAAGCCACTTCATTCATTCAAGAACTGTATGAAAGGTCTTCTTCACAGCGTACTCTTCCACTAGAACCGTGTAGAAAAAAAATAAGCCGGTGAAACTCTAATTCATGAACACATTCAGGAGCTCACTGATGCCTGAAGACGAGAACCGGCACAAACAAATCTATTAGGATTGATTAATCAAATTAAGCCAATTCAAGATAATTCAGTTCTAATAGAAGTCACCGTAAGGTCACCAATCCCATGTAAAGGCAATTTTTCTTTACGAACGTTTGCATGTGCAAACAAGGAGAAAGCAAGTTACTTTTGCAATGGTATGAAAAAAACATATTCCTATAATTCAAGCTGATGGCATCGAAAGACCATAGAAACGTTTTTCAGTTCGGAGGTGTACCTTATAAAACAGGACGCTCCGTCACTTCGAGGCCAAAATCTACTCAACAGGGAGTGTGCGTTTTGCTATTGCAACAGGTGAGGCTTATAATAATAGTACCACTCCCATATACTAACCTGTGGTTTAAAAAAAAAAGAAAAAGGTTTTCGCACCTATTAACCCATTTACGGAGTCTAAAGCAGAAATTTGGCTTTACAGAGAGAAAATAAATACGCATTTGCTGTTAGAGTTGGTTCCACGGTGCAGATAATTAAAGGACACAAACAGCTAAAAATAAAAATAAATAAAACTAAAGCAAAAGAAAAATAAATGAAACTCCTACGTTCATCGGTCAGAAATCCTGCGGCGTGAAAATGTTAACAAAACTTTGTCGACGGTGCCAAAGTCACCCAAGTGAGAGAGCATGGAGCTGGTGCTAGATAAATGATTAGACATTTATATAACTGGTTTAAAATGCTTTGTGTATCTTCTCTTTCTGTTTGTAGGTCATCACGGCTGAGGGAGAAGAAAGAAGAAGAAGAAGAAAAAAGGGCAGCCCACAACCCGTAATACACGGCATGCTTGATTCACTTCCTGCAGCTGAGTGGATTCAGGGACGATTCAGGGTCAACCATCAAACCGCTAGAGCTTTCTTGGAGATGGACCTTGCTCAGACACTCTTGGAGCAGATGCTTGGTACTGCAACAGCGGTGCGCTGAACTACCTTAACAGACCACACCGAGAGAGAAGATGCACAAGGGGTTGATTCAAACGGACTAAACACTGCATATATGGAAGTACCTTTAGACTTCATTCAGCTGCGGCGTTGCTGCTTGTGCTGAAGGTTTGGTTCCACGGATCCATTTTAAGCCTTATTTTTAACTAAAAGGTCCAGCTGCCATAGACAAACACACACTAGATGGCTTTAATGTGCGTCTAATTGACTGGACAAAACCTAGAATACTGATGCATGCAGCGATTAAGGGGGCCAAGCACTTTCTGGCTGCACCCCTAAGTGACTGAGCGAGATCAGATGCCTCTGGGAAAATAAGTGCTTATTAACAAGAAGATAAACTGCATTTGACGGCAACACGTCAAGCCTTTGCGGAGATATTGCCTCACTGCTTGTTTTTAGTAGGCCTCCCAAGTTGCAAATGAACTCTATGCTTGTTAACATCAGGTCATATTGCTAACTATACATGCCAAGTCTGAGGTCAACGCATAACAGCATTGCTGAGAAATGGCCTCACATCTTGTCAGATGACTTAACTGTCAAATTCTTTTGCGTGTTATACACAAACGTGGTAGGAGAAGCAGTAAGAGACCTGTTTCTGAGACATTTAAAAAGTCCACTATGGCAGAAATCAACACGACCATATACTCTCCATGACGAAGAAGCAGAGAAATGTGAAATTGCATTTTTGCAAAGTTCGTGCGTCCGACAACGTGTAGTGCTTGAGAGGGGTACTCCAAAACTGCAGTGTAGGGTTCAAAAACTGTCCTCCATCGCTGGGCCAAATTTCTGTCACAGACTCAGACTAGTACCAGGATAATAAGAAAAGACAATTACAGTAGGATGCCAGAACATCTTCAGTGCTACGTCCAGAATAATCCTCTACCCAATACATGCACTGCAGTGTATATACACACACACACACACGCACACACACACAATCACCGGTCACTTTAATAGGGACACATGTACACCTACCCATTTAAGCAGTTATCCAATCAGCCAATCATGTGGCAGTAGCACAATGAATGAAATTATGCCGATACTGGTCAGGCGCTTCAGTTAATGTTCACGTCACTCATCAGACCGGCAAAGCAATGTGATCTCTAGGAATGTGATTGTGGCATGGATGTTGATACCACAAGAGCTGGTTTGAGTATTTCAGAAACTGCCGAAACTGGGAATTTCGTGCTCACAGCAGTCACTAGTGTTTACGCAGAATGGTGTGAAAAACAAAAAGCATCCTGTAAGCTGAAACATCTTGTTGACGTGAGAGAGAGAGAGAGAGAGAGAGAGAGAGAGAGAGATCAGAGGACAATGACTGAGCTGACAGGAAGTCTACAGTAGCTAAAATAATCACTCTTTACAACTGTGGTGAGCAGAAAAGCATCTCCGCATGCTTAAAACCCTGAGATGGATGGGCTACAACAGCAGAAGACCACATCAGGTTCCCGTCCTGTCAGCCGAGAACAAGAATGTGAGGCCATCATCGGCACAGACTCACAGAAACGGAACAGCTGAACACTGGAAAAGGACCATGATTGCGATTTTTTTTTTCTCCCTGATCATCAACCGTCCAGTTTGGCTGATTCTGTGCCCACGATGGCTTCAGTTTCCTCTCTTAATCAACAAGGGGCTTCCACCCATAGAACTGTCACTCACTCGATGCCTTTTTTTGCACCATTCTGTGGAAACTGTAGAGACTATTGTGTGTAAAAGTCTGATCTCTCGAAACGAGCCCACCTGGAACCAACACCCATGCCATGGTCGAAGTCACCGAGATCACACTTCTTCATCCTGATGTTTGATGATCTAGATAATGATGACATTATCTAAAGCTCTTGACGTGTAGCTGCATGGGTTTTTTTTTTTTTGCATTGCACTACCACCATACACATGCACATGAATGAACGTGTTCCTAAAAAATTGAACAGTATACGTAGACGTTGAATGGGGGAGAAAATATGTTGCAGTTCAGATCTCAAGTAAAAACTCCAAAAATACTATCAAGAGTCTAATGACTAATCAAGGTCAAAACAAAACTCAGTAATAGGTTGGCATGGCGGTTTCTTTTCAGTCAGCGACTAACGGCTCTTTAAAAGGAGCTTGTGTGCGTGTAGTTGTTACGCTGTGTGAATACATGTACACGTGTACGCTATTCCCTTCCCCCGTCGGTATCGCTGAACACTGAGGCGTTCGTTACCAACCACCGCTGCACCTGCTCTAGACAGCTCCACTTCCTCAGGAGGAATCGCACACACACACACACACACACACACACACACACACACACACACTGAAGAGTTACATCAGACAGAGAGGCCTCATGAGTCAGCCTGATCAGTTCAGGGAGTGATCGTGCTGCACAAACATGAAGGTGGCTCTTTCATATCCTTCAGCATCAAATCACTCAAGTCACTGAATCTCTCCACAGTAGGTGCCACAGAGTAATAATTGTAATAGTGCTGATCATCTCAAAACCACTGTTTTGTAGAAGAAGAAAAAAAACTGACTACTAAGAAATTATATTCTTCTAGTTATTACTAAAGAATCCTCTGAGAGGTTCCTGTTTCATTTTAATTGGCTCTTGCTTGTCGCCGTTCTTACTATTCACACCACAATATTTATCACCAGTCATCCCGAACATGCTGGAGTGTGTGGTGGTGCCTGCACCTGCTTGCAGGCTGACCTGGTCTCAAATGACACGAGCGGGACGTAACAGGCACACGGCACAATAAGGGGCCAATGCGGTCAATGAGGGTTGGATTCAAAATTTTCACTTCCTATTGCAGGAGTAAGATCATGAATATTAATTAAGCTGTGCACAAAACTGCCTGGCTGAGGCTAAACGGTGATGTCGGGATGTGGAGATCACGTCCCTCAAGTGAACCGTGACTTCTGAGACCTGTTGAGCCACCGTGGTACCACTGCTGCAGTACTGAAGTCTGAAACATGCAGAGGAGCATACAGTTACAGGAATATTTGCGGTGTTACAAAGAAAACCATAATGCCTTGAGTTCAAAGCCTATTCATATAAACCGAGACCGTATCAGGCCGTCGACCCCGGACTAGAATAATGAGCAGTCCCAGGGCGGGGAATGAGGAAAACACAAACAGTAAACGGTAAATAAAAAAACCAGTACACTCTCGGCCCTTTTACGAATTTCTACGTAAAAAAATTCCTTATATTGTAAATATAAGACAATTAATCCTGACCAAAAAAAAAAAAAAAAAAGGGTACAGTCCATTGTCATTTGGTACACGATCTGATATTCCGCATGCTTTCTCAGATATCTGATCCTCTACTTTTTTCAAGGATTGGCCCGATACCAATACTGCGTATTGGATCAGTGCCCTCTCTACATTCTAATCATTACTAACCATTAAAATCGTTTACAAATTGGTAGATTTGACACTTCTTTGTAGGTGTATTTCAATTTTAATTAGTAAGGCAAAGAATGAAACTGGGAGTAAGAAAGGTGAATATTTGCAGAGACTAAGGGCAGTTGGGATGCGACAGTGATACTTACACTCTTCCAAAGAGCCAGTGGTGCGTGGACGTTGGCATGTGGGCAGGAATCGGGTTTCCTGACATTTATATGTAACTGATTTCGACACCGGGGAAACACACAAAGCAAAGCCTGAAAGGCATACAAAACCCTCGACGCTGGGTCGTACTTCAAGGCAGGATTTGTCGGCGAAATTAAAGTGGCAGGGACACCGATGGATATTCTAGTAGTATGTGGAAGGGTTTGTACAAATATATTTATTACAAATTATATATGGAAACCTTTAAGCTAGCTAGGCCTCCTCTGTAGCAAACACTGCCATTCAGTGACATTATACACCTGTGCAGGTAAAACACAGACAGAGAATGAATAAGCACCCACTGAAAGCTTGAACAGCTGCAGAGAAGACAGCGGCGGTCCTGACGGCATATTGTACATGTATGCGTTGTTTGCAGTCATGTCTGGAGTAAGGATGTAGGGCTGTGATTAGCTACAGCATCAGCACGACCTTGAAATGTAATATTGCGTAAATAACGAGCCTTAAACCTCAAGTGTAGATCATTTCCTATTAAGATTTCTATAATAACCTTTAAAGAGTTCACCTCCATTTAATACAGCTGCTTTCTGTAATAGTTATGTGGAATATTTAACAGTGCTCCTTGTTAATTCCTAGAAAAAACGTAGTACTACAATACCACCAAACTGCTGATATGTGATCCTTTACATCCTGTGAATGCACAGTGGAATGCTGTCAAACCTCAGCAAGTCATGCTGGTTGTGAGCTCTTGCCAAATAATACAGTTCAGAATGTCCTCATTCTTGGGCCAGAAAGCCACAATTACCATATTAAAGCTGGTAAGACATCTGATGTATACAAGATTGCCCATCAAGCACTGGAGCAAGCGCTAAGCCGTATACTCCTCACTGTAACGCACGGTTACCATGACAACAGCCTTGAACTGATACCTGATAAAGAGAGACAACGGCAATGCAGAAGAGTTTTCAGTGCTGAAACATACAACTAATCTTTTTCAGATTTCGCAGTCCGGTTAAGCAGGAGTGCTGCTGCTCAGGGTTTAGTGCTGGCCTCTAGGGTCCTGCATGACTGATGGAGGTTTAATGCTGACCCCAAACACACACACGGCCGTGTCATCAGAGGCTGGTTAAAGTGCTTATCTGGGCTTACCATGTGATCAGTTCTCGTCAGGATGTCAGGCTTTAACCTCAGCCTTCTGCACGGAGTCTCTTCGGTCTAGAAAGAACACAAGAAGCCCCATCAAACACTGTTCTCAGTAACACGAAGAGACCACGATTCAATGGTTATAATGCATACGACGACTTGCCGTCGCAAAGCACCGCAGAAAAATGCCCGCGGATAGTGATGGTTGAACACGAACTGCCGAGTTGCGCTTATATTTAGACTTTTTAACAGAATCGGGAAAATAAACGACACCTTCACTTACAGCAATTATAAACGGGAAGAAATAATCTATCCTTGGGCAGCTTTAAATATGAACCTATACTTTCGTGTATTCAGAATAGTACACTTTCTTGCATGAGCTCGATCCGATTTCATTAATAATACAGAAGAGAGAAGATGAACGCTGCCTCATATCAGCAGCGATCGGTTACACCGGCATCCTGATTAATATCCGGAATTGATTCTCCGACACGCGCAGCATTCTTCAGAGGTAGGCCAGTGCAATGTCTGCCAAAGATCTCACACTTCTAAGAAACCTTTTTTCTGGTGGATTGAATAAGTGGTTTTAAACAGCAACTTCATCTTTCACGTTCCTTTTTATTTATTCACCTGCAGTAACGGCGTCTTATCGCTGTCTGGCTTAATCTTAGAGTAGAAGATCAAGCTAGATAGTGATAAGAAAATGCTACTGTGGGTGAATAAATACAAAGGAACGTGAAAAATTAAGTGGCCGAAGATGATGGATAACTTGGATCATGGCAAAGTATTATTATTATTATTATTATTATTATTTCCCCATGATCCATCATCTTTGGGGCCAATTTACAAATGAATTCCTCTTCACTGTTTGCACGCTACATAGAATACAACATAAATGGAGGTGAAAGCTCTGCCTTGTGCCCTTAAATAAGTGAGCAGACAAATTTTCAGGCTTTTTTTTTTTTTAAATATTATCTGGTGGCGCTATGAATAACAGGCAACAATCAGTAATCAGTTATTTAATAATGGATGTGTAAAAAAATCATTCAGATTTTTAAAACTAGTGATTTTAGCGATTTCTTTTGTACATCATAATCACCACCATGAATGACTGTTAAAAAAATAAAATAAAATAATAATAATAAATCATTCCCATGCCCTTCCATTCTACAGAAATAGACTCAAAGTTCCTCTGCCATGTTGTCACATTTGGAGCCAGAGTTTGCACAGTACAGACGAGAGTCGAAGCTCCGCCCCCTTCTCCCGATACCAAGGCTGTCAATCGCTTCATCCCATGTACATCCATGCCTTCTTAAAATATTGTAGAATGACATTTTAACATTTCTGGGGGAATAAAAAAAAATGTGCCAATTTCAGCAGAAGGAAAACTAACTGTTCAAATCGGACAACGCGGACAGCGAGCGAGCTTGGATGAGGAAAGCGCTATGGGGCTGAGTGGGGCTACACGTTATACTGCAGCCAGCCAGCTAGACCTGGCACTCCTTCACTTTTTAGAGACGTTCCTGTCCATGTTTTTTATAGTCACTGATCACCACCACCGTCCGTGAATAGCAGCGGCCCTAGCCCAGATTCTGGAGAAAAGGTGCTCACAAATTGATCTGAGGCTTCTAAAGCAAATTATATTGGAGCGGATTCAGTTGCATCATCCAATAATGAACTTATGAATCAAATAGTCTAAGAGCAGATTCAGAGGTCTAATCTAATATGGAGCTGTTAAATCAGAATCATACCATACATGTATCATATATCATATATGTGGAAGGCTGAGCCCCTGTATTTCACTCTAGAATAAAATATTGGCTCTCACTTGTTTGGAAGCCTGGACGGTGGCACGAAGGAACATTTATTGCTTTTTATTTTCAATAAACATCAAAGTCATAGTAAGAGTTCCAGTAAAACCAGCTTGCTGTGTGGACAGGAACGCGGCAGTGCACCTCAACATCACATGGGATATGGCTGGTTTCATTTCGAAATCTCTAATTTGAATTTTGAGTAGCATTTTACTACTGGTGAGTCACCACCTGATAACATCAAGAAACGAACTCGGCCGGGACACGGACAAGCGTGCGATATTTGCAGTCCGTGTTTATCCTCAAAGGATGATTAGGGTAAAGTTTCCTGTAAACACGTTCGTAGTTCAGACAAGTTGATTCGGGTTTAAGTTTTCCCTTGACTGCTGCTGTTTTTGTTTCATTAACTTATTAAACTAAACAGAAGCACACGGTTACATCACTACTGCAGGCGTCGCGAACATCGGGACTTTTCAGTGCTGTGCATGATTAACTAGGCAGATATTCCAAGGCAGAGATAAGGAACTTAATTTGATAATTGGACAAGTGCTGAGTAGTCTATAAAACTCCACGTTAGCGTCCAGTCCAGTATAATCACTCGCGTCCTCTGAAAGGAAAACTTCATACTGCTAAGTTCATGCAGAAATCGTTTGCGGCGCGTTGCGGCCTCTGTGTGGCTTTATTGACAGATTCGGGTTTCATCCTGTGCTGAAACAGCTGCTGCCCGGCTCGGCACAAACGCTCCTTTAACGAGAACACTACAGTAAAGGCAGAACATATCTCTCTCACACACACACACACACACACACACACACACACACACACACACACACACACACACACACAGTCAGTCTTTGGTTTCAGGCTATCCCAAGTTATGGCATATTCTTCCCACGCCCACGACACTTTCCGCAACCAGCCTGGCCTTCACTGGACCTCGACTCACACCCTTTTCACAGCTCAGTCAGAGGCAGATCGGAGCGGTTCGACTCGGTCATCTGAGACCAGCGGGAAAGGCAAACTGTTGCTCGGGAAAGGTGCAAATGAGTAGAACTGTAACTAGATCGTGCGGCACCAAAAATGAAGCTGTAGTCATTACAGCCTTCGGGGAGAAACTGCAGAGACCGGCCAGGGTTCGGCGTGTTGGATAACAGACGCTGAGAAACGAAAAGCATTCGTTCGCCGCGATTAAAACCATCGCGCCGTTTCTCTGTTAAAAGGGAAAAATAAAGCCGTCACAGACAGCAAACGTGCTGTCCCTGTGAGAAGCGCTTCAATATACAGAGCAGCGCCCATCACGCACGCTGCCACACGGAACAGGTGTAAACAAGCACAGCGGCTCGACGTGTAGCTAAGAGTGAAATTATTACCACGATAAGACGCCGCCGCCACCGCCACCGCTAAATAAATGAGACGCAACACTGAGACGTAAAAAGCGCTGCAAGCGTCGAGTTGGTCAGAAGGCCGGTGTTCATTTTCTCCAACAGCAGCTCTGACAGTAATGTGCTTTTTCTAATCCTTTCTAATCATGTCCATACTAATGCAGGGAAATAATCTGACTAACAACATAATCGATGCCTTAAAATGAATGAATGAAAAACGTGTTATTTATCTACGCACAGTGGCCTTTAACGTGTTATTTAACCACTACACCCTTAAAGAGACATCGTTTCTGTCTTTATAACTGGCCTGTTAAGCAGAAATCCAACATTAAACAGAACTAGGAATGGAGGTCATTCATTATTAAATTAAAAAGTGTAATGGATGGCAAATTGCTGTGCGATGAGAGGAATAAGACACCCAGCGCTGTGCTGTACAAGAAAGCAATCAACTTCAGAGTGGAATCACACCGGTGTCGCTGATTATTTTCCTGGAACAGCATGCCCCTTCATTGCACAACAAAGGATCACAAGAAAGCCGTTCGTTAAAATCAGACTGGCTCTTTGTCAAGAACGACAAAATCATCAAATATACTGTACCTGCTTTTTCCGACGTCACAAAGAAGCGTTAAGATACAACTGAATAAAACCGCTTCTCACAACAAATGAGCTCGGCAGCCTTTAACGTTCACCCTGCCTGACAAGGTGAGGCTCGCGTTTAACCTTCGCTCACAGCAAAAACGTCGACAGACGCCACCTCATCTGCATCGCATTTACATTCAATGAAGACTCACGGTGGCTTTCGGGAACTTTCGGGGGTTATTTTGCATTTATTTGCCAAAGACAAGCGATTAAAGCAGAATACCAGCCAAGCAGATATAGGAGGGTTAAGGGGCTCGCTCAGGGGCTCATACAATAATGCCGTTTGACTCCGAACTGGAGACGAGGCGAGATGACAAAACAAGAAAGAAAAACATTTACGTGAAGACGTTTATGATACACACTGTGTGTCACACTGTACGCAGCAGGCTCTCCAAAATCTTTCCAGTGAAACAAAAATAAAAACAGTTCAATGTGTGTATGTGTATAATTAATATATATATATATTAACAAACTAAACAAACTAAACACACAAACTAAAAACATTATCAAAAAGCATTAGCATGTAAAAACATTACGTTTACTCCGAACCCTTCTTTTGGAAGCAGTGCACAGCCTTAACAGCTACCAAATGTTCAAATGATCCTCTCCTGTTTTCAGCAAACACACACACACCAGTGTACACACTCCTGTTCTCTCCAACATTAAAGAAACATGTTACTTCTGATTCAGGCAGTTAGGTATTGTGCGGACTGAACGTCGCAAATTATTGCCTACACGTGTCTATGTATAAACAGCGGTTAAGTGCAACAATCTGGACACTTCATGCTAGCCTTTATTTAGAGAAAGAACAGACCAGACTGCTAGCTTTAGCTGGACGTTTTGCATAAATGAATGAACATAAACCATACTTATGAAGAAGGAGTACGAGGAATGGGCTGAAGCAACAATGAAACACTTCTGACGGGTTACATTTACAATGCTCCGAGCAGATCGACACGCTGTCCAAATACATAGGACGAGGCGCTAGTCATACTTGCGACAGCCGTGTTTCCGTTAACCAGCGTTGAAATTGCGGACAAAAACCGAGTAAAGAAAAAAACCTCTCGAATATCACACAGAAAAGTTTACACTCGCATGAGGTGGTTTTCCAGACGATTTGATGAAGCGATATTTCGCAAAATTGAATAGGAAGCACCTTTTTTTTGCGCTTAAGTCACATGATGAGCACATGGAAACGCAACCTTTCTGAAAAACAGAGCGCCCTGCAAGAGCCATCGCAAGAGGAAGAAACCCGAGCTTCAAACGCGTAACATCACTCGGCGTAAACACGGACCTTTCGCAATTGGGTTTGCCGAAATTTTGAAAATAGTGCTTCTGTGTTGGAAACCCGACCAGTGATGGGAACTGCAGCAGCACTACCGGTCATCACTCCCAATGTGAAGGAACATTAAGGTTTAAAGGGAACATTCGTTTTCCTTTCCTTATTCTCTAGAAAAGGCACTACATTGCATTAAAGCACTCCAAACGTTGCGCTACCCAAATCTCGCGCATGCCATATCCAGCCAGGATGCCCAACACGCATTTGTCGTTCTTAATAACTCTATGCAATCAGTCTTCCCTAATTATACACCTGACCTCGTCTTTAGACCCCCGTGGACAGCGGTGATTACGCCACGCTGGAATGTGAGGAGATTTCAAGCTCAAGTCGGAATCACACGTCGCAGTAATTAATCCTTTGTTTACTGAGAAACTGGGCCATTTGGATTAGCTCGGGATAGCTGCTGGCAGTTGGAAAGAGATGAGACTAAAATAGACTTGTGTTTACAGAGTCAGCTCACAGTGTCCCATTGTCTTAGCCTCGGAGCGGCAGGCGTGTTGATGTGCATGAGGAAAAGGAGGGAAATATGGACAGCCTAAATAAAATTCCAGGCCATGTCGCTGTGGGAGAACTGATAAAGTGTTTTTACGCAATGACTAGGCTTGTGATATGTATGATTAGGGCCTCGAACAGTCTTAACGGTCAGATGTGACGTGCTGGAACTGGGAACTCGAGGCTGATTAATTTCAAACTCTTGAAATCGATCAAGATCAGTCAGCCATTTAAAAAAAAAAAAAACTCCCCCAAAATCTAGACGACATTCATTTAATACTGTGCAAAGCGTAAGGCCTCCTAATGAAGTATTAATGTGGTCTCCTTTATAATGCGCAAACGAGCCTGTGTATGTGTTACCAATGAGACACTTTCTAACAGTTCAGCATACTGAAAGTAAACCTTAATATACCTAATCATTCAGCATAAAATCTCATTTTGACATAATACCTAACCACAGCATGACCGTGCTTTACCCGGTCAGCTTCTGCCACACACAAAATCTCCTAGTTCATCAGACACTGCTCTATACGATCGGTGTACTATACTAATTCATTAGAAAGCAATGATGATGAAGCATGACTGATTGGGAATCGCATATTAAACTAATGTGTACATGGGCTGAGCAAGGTGATTTGGCCAGAACTCTGATAGTCCTTGTCTATATTAATGCCAAGAAAATCCCACAACGCTGAAATTTGATTTACTTGTCCATTTCTTTGGTCAGAATGAGACGTGAGCTGAAAGGGCACGTGAAGAACAGCACTACAAACTGGGCTGTTGTATGAAAATAATGCACGCCGGGGTGGTGTGATGTGGCACGACGCGCAGCGGACAGTATTACTCATCGTGCTTTTTTAATACTTTATAGTTAAAGGTTGCAGAATGCTTGGGAGACTGGTTCCTGTTCTCACTTTCGTTATGGCTGTAATAACAGGCCCCGCTCACTCAAATATTCATTTTACCGAGAAGACGAAGCGTAAAACCCGGCACGGAGCACTTACGACCGAGACTCCTTCCATAGACGTTGAATATGTTGTCCTCTAAAAAAAACGCCATCGCATTGAGGATTGTATGCTTTACTTTGTTACCATTGTTTTGAGTCAGTTTATTACTAGTTTTAGATTACGTGCTGGTGTACAAGACTACAGAAACAGTACCGTGTTAGATCAAGTGCGTTCGTTTTAACGCCAGCGTTACAAAAATAGCGTGCACCTTCTGACCGAGCAGATTCGAGCGTTTGACCTCATGTGCGATTTTAAACAATACATAGATAAGACCCGAGCTCAGAAATCTTTCAAGTTCAGTTCAGTGAGTGGCTCAAACGTGTAGGATGTGATAGTAGGATTTTATCATTGCATTCATTTCAAGCTAAGAAATGCACTTGATAAACAACCGAGCAAAGGGGTTAGATAATAAATGGATGGCAGGGAGAGAGTGGGCTGGATTGTCCGGATGTGCTTGCTAAAATTATCCCTAATCCTCCATCATTTGCTAGCCATCAGATTATGAAACGGTCTCGGTGGCCCCTCTGAAACGCTCTGTAGGAGGGGTTGCCCGCCAGCGCATGATGAATCCTCTGGAGTCGTCAGAGTTCACAGCGCCAGTCCACTTCCGGTAACACTCATATGAAACGAAATTTCCAGCCCACTGAATCCTGTTTGATCCTGCTGACTGGGGGGGGGTCCATTTAAAGTTCTTGCAGACATGGGAAGAGTCACCATCTGAAGAGGAGAGTGGATTTCAGGTCGCCCCGCACTAAACAGACACGGCATGGATGAAAGATGTCGAGCTGAGAGGTGGAGAAGAAATTGTGGAACTTGAACTAATTAGGAACTATGCGATGCCTGACCGCGGTAACACACTCTAGGCACGGACACAAACTGAAACTGGGACCATTGGAGCACAATCAGCCTGCGAGTGAGGAATAACTAAAGCTAAGCCACGTTGTGACGGGAACATAATCTACACCAGGGCTGTGCAATATGTTGCACCAACGAAGTGTGTTATTAATGAATGAAATATTGCTTTTTGTAACCGTTTAATATTAAGGAATATCTGGGAAACACGTTACTTCCTGTTAACACTTATGTTACAGCGACCCGTCATGAACTTTATACAATAAAAATAATGCCGCACTTTAGCAGAAAGACTTTCAGAAGATTTGCATTACATCATCACAACGCACTAACACTGGAGACTCCTTCCGTACATTTTACATAAACGTCTCAACTGCAAGCTTCCCCATATCCATGGCTATTGACTTTTCTTTGGTAAACACCACCACGGTTAAAAATTTGTTTATAATTAGCACTAGATCACCAGCAGTGTCCACCGTACAAGTCAAAGACATTAAACTAAAAGGGAACTGACAGCGCAGACCTCCGCCGAGGACGATAGTTGACGCTCCTATGATGTGCGACTCTGCAACCACACCCGCGTTATATGTCTGGATACTTTCCAATGGGGTAATCGTACTTCTACATCGGCTGTGTTTTTGTGCCATCTACTGGATTTTAAAATCGGACGGCATTGTTGAGTGCAGACTTCCGGTAACGACAAATGGTGTAGTGCATGTCGTGTTGTTAGAGAAAGTGAAATTAAACTCGTAGATCTTCCCTGTGACTCGGATCCGCTCCAAAATGTAATGGCTTCTTCCTTGGATCGCGCTACATCCTGCCGCCAAATTTCACAGGAATGTGTCTGCTTTCAGACAAACAGCCCACACCAAAATCACAACTTCACCGGAGAAGGTAAAGTTGTATAGGAATAGAAACCGATTATTCATGATGCAGATGATGTACTGTCTGAGCCGTGATGTTCTAGGAAATAAATGAACAGCTTCTGTTACGAGAATGAACGAATGAATGAATGAAATCTACACTTCCAGTTTAGTTACACTGCTGCCCCTGTTTGAAACTTACCCATTATATCTGCAGGGTTTTGTGTTCAGCTGAACATCCTTTTAACTCATGGTGACTTTGTACTTCCTTCACGAAGCCATCAGAAAATTGCCTTTGCTGCTGATAATCGATTGGCGCAATGAATCCCAGTGCTTAATTATGCACTAGCAGAGCTACAGGGTTATTAAAGACGCCACGTTTTATCACATATAACTTTCGCCACATTTTATTGACTGTCATAGTGTTTTTGTTTTTTTCCCCCCAATTTTAGTGCACGCCAGTATTTCTATGAACTACCGGTGCACATAGCTGTATTTGTTCAAAAGATAAATGACATATGGCAACAGCACAGACAGCATTTCTTCTAACAACTTCTTTTAGTACGACGTGGTCTTTATGTACACGGTCCAATATGGCGAGTTTTTTTAGGACTGCGCTGGAGAAACACCAGAACCCTGATCATTTTAAGCGCTTATTGTTGGATGTTTGCTAAAAGGTGCCAGGAAACACAGAGTGTAAAACTCCATTTCGAGGCTCTACCGTCTAATAAGATGACATCATTCTTCACCAACCAGAGTTAAAAAAAGATAAAAAATAAAAAGCTTGTTATTATTAATGAAGGTAGTAGGGGCAGTATCAGATAACCCACAGAGGACTGTATTACCTGGGCTACTATCAAGTGTTATGTGTGTGTGTGTGTTGGGTTAGAAGCAAACACATTCACATGTTAATTAAATGAAATCAATGGCATCGCAACACGGTAGTACAAGCTACAGAAATTCCGCTGTGTATTAAGATTTCTAAAAACAATCTGGGGGGGAAAAAAAAAAAAACACAGTTCTTGGTACAGATATCTGCAGCCATTAGTGTTCATCAGTGGTACTTTATCAATACTGCCGTCATTTTGATGTGGCATGGCATCGTACGACAAAGTGCAATGTTTACACAAAGCTCCTAGCCAAGAATAGCAACTTACACGCATATCAAACAGGCCAATAACTCAATATCAACAAGCCATGGCTATGTGGCTGCACATTACACGCTCGGCTGAACAATTTTTTATTTCTTTTGCTCAGATAACATCTGTTTAACCACAAGTGACCCATATTGGGCTTTAATATGAACATATCGATGCCCCAAAAACACCTCCACATCAACATCTTGGGTGATTTTTTTTCCCCAAACACTGCTTGCTTCTAGTAAAGTCCTTTCACTTTGGTGATGTTGATCTTTTGGGAATTGATTCATGCAATCTCCCATCCCTCCATTGAACACTCAGTGCTGCTCTTGTCCTCCATCGTTATACTGCCAGGCTGCCGTTTCTGCATGATGATGATGGTGATGACGACGGCGACAGTGATAAATACATTAAAGTGCTTTGAGGAGGGCAATGAATTCCGGTCTGAGTGCTCTCGTTCACACCGCATGACCACTTATCTGATTTTGTGCCTTAATGTGACTTTCGGATGTGGTCCTAGACTGGATACATATCTGATGTGACTTTCCAATCTGCTATCGTTAACATAGCCTAGTTTGCACTAAAGCACATTTAATCATCCATCCTTACATCTCAGTTCCCAAGATAACGTCGTAGGCATTTCCAAATTACATTGTGTTATTGATCATGTACATCAGAAAAGGTTTTTACTTTTTTTTTTCTTTCTTTTTTTTAAAAACGTGGTCTTAGTGACTGAAAAGCATTCGCCCCATCATCCGGAGGCTGCGAGTCAGAATCCCAACAATGCTCCAGCCATCTGTTGCCAGGAGTCCAACAAAGCAGAACTGGCCGTGCTGTCGGGTTTGGGGGGGGATGATGCACTTTCTTACTCCTGATCACAGTGACGATGGCTAGTCACGGATCTCTGTGAGCTTATGTATGTAGAAGAGGGTAGACCGCGCTTTTCCCTGAGCGTGTTGCACTGCCCTGTGACACAGCATGAACACCAACAGAGTTCAATATTGTTGATGGTTGTACAATTTGGTTGTATGAATACAACTGCAGCTACAGGTATGAAAATTACATATTTACACAATGCATTTACATATACCACAAGATCTATAAATAAACTCACAAACAAATAATTTGCCGATATAATTGAGGGATGCAAACGTCCAGTTGGGCAGGAAAAAAAAAAAGAATCCTGCTCCAAAGCCACTTGCAATCGTATCCATCTGGATACAAGGGCTTTAGTGGAGAGGAAATGAATTTGATGAGACATCACACTGAGACAATAACACTGTTTGAATAGGGCTAATGGAAGCTATGAAAGTGACGCAAACACCTGCAGGACACATGCTGGCTATGTTTTTGGTTCTCTGGCATTACCTATGACCAAGCTTTCATTCTACCAAAATATCGCTGGTCATGTCTGAAAATAGTATTTCCTCGGGTTAGTGTAGCGACACTGACGTCAGAAATGCTTTTCTTAAACACTAGCGAATAATCAGAACAGTGGCAGTCCCACTAGTGAAGTGAGAACTCGCACCATGCAGTTTCTCGGAAAATAATACTAATTAGTGAATGACAGTGCTTATTTACACGGATATGAGCTCACCCAATGCGGTACCCATAACAACAGACATTTCTTCTACCACAAAACTAACCCTACAACACAGTTTTCCATTACGGGCACAAATTGCACTGTCCATGGCCTTTTAAATGAAAAGGATCATCCATGATGCATAATTATGAGAATCTGAGACAAAATGAACCATCATTCTCTCACACAACTGAGCAACGTTTTATACTGATAATACTAATGATCAATAATCCCTTTTCTTTAATGAAATAAAAAATAAATAAAGAATTTGTAATGAGTCAAAAGACAAACTGCAAGCTAGATTCACTGTTGGCTACACTGGCCTAAGACTCGTGCTGTATTTGACTAAAGGTCGTAACTCGTAATTTCCTATGACACACACACACACACACACACACACACACACACACACACACACACACACACGCACGCACACAATGTAATACAGAACTGCATTATACAATCAAAATCGGTAAAAATGTGTTCTGCACTTGAATATTATGGCTTGATTAC
>JAQMYM010019785.1:0-21529 GCA_030014255.1 Parauchenoglanis ngamensis | reverse complement strand
GTGTGTGTGTGTGTGTGTGTGTGTGTGTGTGTGTGTGTGTGTGTGTGTGTGTGTGTGTGTGTGTGTGTGTGTGCGGTTCAGGTGGCCGCAGGTCGGCGTGGGTGAGGAGCTGGACCGTCTGGACGTATTTCCGAGATTATTTTCCTGTCAGAGTGAGTGTTACAGCAGAGACACAGCTGATAATAGTCTGATCCTCATTAATGAGTAACGTGTTATGATGTCACAGCGACATCAGCCAATCTGAGGTGTCGGTTAGTTCATGTGTACAGAGTAGAGCGCTTATCTTGCATACATCTCAAATAACAATCTCTGGTACTGATTACAGAAGCATTGGACCCGGATCGGACATGACAGTTTGGTTTTAAGATGATTCCTTGTCACACTGCACGAGATTCCTTCCTGAATTCTGTAACAGACTGTGATAGTGTTGTGCATGATGTAGATCCTCTAACAGTAAACCTGTGATTAATGAACAGTATCTTCTTACATTGTGGTCACGCCATCAATCAGCATGATCCTGAAATCAGCTGGTGCAGAAAACGGGTTCACATAAACACAAAGGTTCTTAAGCTTGTGGTAGTAAGGAGGTCTTTCTGTCCATTAGCATGTTTCATTTACGTTTCTCCATCTCCGCTAGCGTGTGTGTAGCAGCACCACGAGTTTGCGTCCTCCTCGTGGTGGATTTCAGACGAGCGTCACAGCGGCGCTCACACTCTGAGATTCTACTCAAATTTCTCACACTGACACAACTTTAATCACCGCGGCACAGTAGCCACAGATCTCAACTCATGACCAAAGAATTTTTCATGTGATTTTTGTCTGTGACAGCAACAAGCCGGTTATTTCTGATATACTGACAGATGCAGTGAAATTTCAGGATAAGAATCAAAGTTATTTTCACCTGTAAGTTGAGACAGTACAGTACAGTATTGGATCTCTATCTGATACCGTATACAAAATAAAAGAATGATCAGGCTTTGAGTGGAGCTGTGAAACCTGTATTGATTAAAAATGCTGGAACGTCACAATCACTGAACGTTTGAACCTGAGTGCATTAACCATTGATCCTTCCAGCACAGCTGTTCCAGTTAATATCTATAGGGATAAGAGTAATAGCGAGATAATGCCGGGTTTTATGGCATACAGTAAAGACGGGTCAGCACTTGGCCGTGTGCTGTTTCTCTCAGGGCGGGTCGAGGATCACGCTGAGCCTCACCGGTGTTCTGTAGACTTTGTACGTCCTGATAGAGTGCAGCAGCTTGCTGAGAGAGAGCGTTTTCTTGTTTGTGTCGGTGTTCTAGATGAGATAAAGAGATGAACGCATGAAGGCCAGGAGACAACATGAAGAAAAGAGGACGAAGGTCGAGACTGGGACTTAATAGCATTTAATGCATAATCGTGGTAGTCACGACACTGTGGCAGAGTCACTCGACCGACATGGAGTTGAGAGTCTTCTCAGGGAGCGTGTTAGTGTGGGAAAGAGAGCAGTGTAGGAAAGTGATAAGGAAAGTCGTTTGGTTTTTTGTTTTGTTATTTTATAGAGGAAAAAGGATTTTAACCCTGTACTATTGTACTATCTCTGCGGATCAAACAATAATGAAAGCAGCAAGCTGTTTATTTCCTGTTAATTTTCTGTTTAAAAAAAGGTTAAAGTTTTGTATGAAGAGTCCTGATTATCTGCAGATTTACAGGAAACAAACTGCACCGTTCTGACTCAAAGACTGGAAAAGCAAAAAAAAAAAAAAAATCTGTAAACGTAGAATTTGGTGTATTTGATTCTAACCTTAATCACACACACACACACACACACACACACACACACACACACACACACTCACCCTCACACTGACAATGAGAGTAGCTCGGGGTGGACAATACATGTAATTGTTCTTTATTACTATATGTATTAGTTCAATACTAATAAGTACTAACGCTGTAAGTGTTCATTTGAAAATGAGTGAAATTGAATCCTTTGCTAATGCCAGGTTATTATAACATCCATTACAGTAGACTAGCATAACTTACAGTAGATTAGCGTACATTACAGTAGACTAGCATAACTTACAGTAGATTAGCGTACATTACAGTAGATTAGCATACATTACAGTAGATTAGCATAATTTACAGTAGACTAGCATACATTACAGTAGATTAGCATACATTACAGTAGATTAGCGTACATTACAGTAGACTAGCATAACTTACAGTAGACTAGCATACATTACAGTAGACTAGCATAACTTACAGTAGCTAATGTAATTAGCTAAGCAGCAAGTCAAACTTTAGCTAGTGCTGACCATTCAGGCAGCATGATGCAGTTTCTGTAAAACAAGCCTTTTCTATTTACTTTTCACGTAAAACACAACATGAACTTAAAATGATTTCATTACATTTTAATGATTGAGTACGTTTAAAAGTAGGATGTTTGAACTTTGACTTTAACTTTGAGTACATTTTTTTTGTATTTTTATTTTAAACTCGTTTCTCAGCACTCTGTCCATCCACGAGTCACACAACACTGTTAAAGAGCTGATTAATGTGTGTAAAATCTCGTCATGGGTGATTGATCAGAGATTAGAGGAGAAGCAGAGTGACGGCGTGGCCTCGTTTCTGTCCTAATGATTAAATTAGAAAACTATTTTACTTTATTTGTGTAGCACAATTCATATGTTTTAAACACAAAGCCCTAAAACTTGTAAGCATCAGCAAACTCCGAATACATTTTGAACCATGAAAAGTTCTTTGATTTGTTCTTCTGATGGAGGTTTTTTGGAAGCTAAGAACCTTTAATTTTCCAACAAACCCCTAAAAACCTTAAAAATCCAAATTATTGCATATTATTTTTACCTTACCAGCTAGACCCTGTCAGGAGCTAACAGTGGAACTTCCTGGTACTAGATGAACTTTTCCAGTGTTATTCCAGGGTTTGTTAAGTGTTCACTGGATAACTTTCACACTTTTTTTGGTTTTACATAGAACATGCAGAACAGGCAGAACTGAGTAACCCTAATATTTTAGAGCGTACATGACACCATGACAAAACTCTACAAGATGAATAAGGACATAAGTATACATTTCTAGTGTTATACATGATGTATAATGAACATATAAGGAAAATGTATACGTTAAAAGGGTCAGACATGGTGCCGAATGCAGGAAGCGGTAACGATCTGTAAGGGGGTACTGAATAAATAATTATGCATCATAAATGGTTTAACGTTAGCATGTGTAAATCTCATTATTAATGAGTGTTTGTAGTTTGTGTTATTTAGGTGTTTATTACATTTATTGTGAGATTTGTATTGTTATTTATTGTGTTTATTTTTATATGATTATTTTCCACAGCTTATCAAGACTCATAACTTACCCCCCAACCGTAACTACATCTTCGGTTACCATCCTCACGGCATCTTCTGCTTCGGAGCGTTCTGCAATTTCTCCACAGAAGCGACCGGATTCTCCAAGAAATTCCCAGGGATCAAGCCGTCCCTTGCCACGCTGGCTGGAAACTTCCGCTTACCCCTGCTGAGGGATTATTTAATGTCCGGAGGTGAGGTGAAATGTGCTTACTGGATTTCCCAGTTGCCTAGCAACAGCAGTCTTGCATCTTTACCTACTTGAATGGCAGTGTGTGACCTGTGTTTATCTTTCTGTATTGAGAGTTTGATTGAATGATTGATTATATATGTTATTTTATTTTATTATTATTTTTATAATGCACACACACCCACACACACACACACACACACACACACACACACTCAATGAGATGTTTGCTTCTGGCTGGTTTGGTGCATGTATCAGTGTATCTGAGCGTGTGTTGAAATCCGCCCGAGTCATCATTGATTCTGGCATCCATTTCACCGCACTCCACCTAGTGTGTGTGTGTGTGTGTGTGTGTGTGTGTGTGTACCTAAACCCTTGTAAATAATATGTAAAGTTCACATAAACAGTAGGGACTTTAACCTGGATGGAGGTCAGAACTCAGATGTCTAAGCAGCGACTCTGACACGATGGAGATAAAATATGGAATTGACTTTATTGATCTGTGGACTGACCTCAGACGAGCAGCTTCACTCTCATCTCATCACCAGCTTTAGATAACACACCTTCACAAACACAGGAATTATCAATTAAATATTGATTATTAAAGTCCCTATTGTCCAAAACACAGTGTGTGTGTGTGTTATTCCACAACAATCAACACTAGGGTGGTGTGATGAAGCTGAGTTACTGTTATTTTCCTTTAACAGCAGGTCCCCAAGTGTTTTATTCCTCTTACACTACAGCAGTTACAATATTTTATCTATTAAAGAATGACACGTTGTACTTTTTATCCAAAATAAAAATCCTGACCCTGAGGAGTGTGAGTGTGTCTGTGTGTTTCTGTGATCAGGTATTTGTCCAGTGAATCGAAACTCCATCGATTACCTCCTGTCCTGTAACGGGACGGGGAATGCGGTGGTCATCGTGGTGGGCGGAGCTGCTGAGTCTCTGAACTGCGCACCGGGAATGAATTCCGTCACTCTGAGAAACCGCAAAGGCTTCATCAAACTTGCACTGCAGAAAGGGTAAAACACACACACACACACACACACACACACACACACACACACACACACACACACACACACACACACACACACTTCACTTTACACAATTCGCAGCTAAAAAACACAATGAACACACACACATGTCCGGAGTTTAAACGAATGATCATATGATCAAACAAAATAAGCATTAAAATATAAATAAAAAAATAACAAATCTGCTAATTTTATAAAATATGGTTGAAAATAGACAGAAAAGGTCAGTATGGTCAAAAAATAAATAAGCGCATATTATAATAATTGAATTGAATAAATTAACAATCTAAATGAAAATTTTATTATTTTTCTTTTTTCACATTTTTAAAAATGAAATATTTGTCTTTATTTCTGTATTTGTTCTTTTTCCTTTCTATAAAGTGAAATCAATTCTATATTTCTTTTTTTCAGATTTTTAAATTCTTTTCATCTGCACGTTTTTGCTAATTTTGTCTATTTTTTCAGATTTGTATTTTTATGTCTTTTCTGTATCTGTTCTTTTGACTTTCTTATGCAGTAAATAATTTCCATGTTTCTTTTGAAATGTTTGCTGCAGTAATAAAGAATGAGGTTTAGGGCTTATTTGTTAAAGTTTGTGTTCAGTGCAGAATTTGATAGGGAACTAAAAGCGAAGTGTCTAAGAGAAGTGTGATGTCATGGGTGAGTGTGTGTTCAGCGATGCTCCTCGAACCCTGAGCACAAACAGCAGAGGGTTAGAGATCAACGTCTGCACACACTCAGAGTGTAAATCAGAGCGATTGTGAGTGGTGTTTCTCTACACACTGACCAGAGACGCTTAGTGCTGCTTTGAGGTTGCCATGGCAACTGTAAAACTCTTTCACAATGAGCTAAAAGTCTGAACAGAGCTTTGTAAATATTCTTAATGTTGAAACTCCAAAGAAGATTAGTTTTGTGTTAAGCAGAACAATCTCACGCATTCAGACGGATTTAATCTCAGAGTTCTCAGAAGTCCAACATGGCCCTTTAACCCCAATGTGCTCCATCAGCTGAGACACGTTTGGAGTTTTGCACTGGGGCTAATATGCTAATGTAGCTAACAGATAATTGAAGTGTATGGCCACCAGTGTAGCGTTGTGTTAACTACATAAAGAATAGAATTAATAATGCTGTTGGTAAAGCGATGCTAACTGAGCTTGTGTGTGTGTGTGTGTGTGTGTGTGTGTGTCAGCGCGGACCTGGTACCGGTGTACTCGTTCGGGGAGAACGAGGCGTATAAGCAGGTGATATTTGATGAGGGTTCGAGGTGGCGTTGGGTTCAGAGGAAGCTGCAGAAGCTGCTCGGTTTCGCTCCCTGCATCTTCCACGGCTGTGGGTTTTTCTCCACCGAGTCGTGGGGCTTCGTCCCGTACGGAAAACCCATCAACACCGTCGGTAAGACAACACACACTCATAACTGCACTCACAAATAAGATATAATCATTCATATTCTTATTTCTTCTTCTTCTTCTTCTTCTTCTTCTTCTTCTTATTATTATTATTATATATGATAATTTACTTGTTGAACTTTTATGTATTTAATTTTATTTAAATTTACAAATAACAGTTTAAAAAGTAATATATATATATGTTGCTGTTTACTTTGTACATTTATATGCAGTTGAATTTAATTTATTTGCCTTGTTTATCAGAATAAACACACACACACGCACACACACACACACACACACACACACACACACACACACACACACACACACACGCCAGGTTAATGCCCTGTCCTGATTAAACGCTACTTTAGGACGCTGGTCCAAGGCCGGTTTTGTAAACAGAGCTCTTCCTAATAACTCACAGTGAATAACGTTAATGTTTAACATGGATTCTCTCAGAGACACTCCGAGTCTTACCCACAATGCTTTGAAAAATTTAAAATTTTAAAAATCATGACAGTAATTGTTTATAGCTCATTCTTTGTTTAAAAATGCACAGTGTTTAAGTTTAAGAAAAAAGTCCTGTGAAAAAACTGGTCCTGAGGCAGACGTCCTGAAGTCCCCTGCGCTCCGGGATGGATGTTCTCCTCCACATCCTGTTTACTGTCGGTTTCATAACGTCTCTCTTTTAGTTGGAGAACCAATCACGGTGCCCAAGCTCGAGGATCCGACTCCAGATGTGGTGGAAATGTACCACACCATGTACATCAACTCTCTCACCAAGCTGTTCAATAAATACAAGACACGCTTCGGCCTGATCGAGACCGACATCCTCCACATTCACTGAGGAAGAAGAAGAAGAAGAAGAAGAAGAAGAAGGTATTTGCCTTTTATAAACAACGACAATAATAATAACAAAACCCCCAGTGTTTAATATCATTCCATTGCACAAACACCCGCCACACCACCACAACCTGAAGCTGAATAATCAACCATCACGGCTGTGTTCCAATTCTGTCCACTTCCCTTCTGCTCTGCCACTTCCTCTAGGCCCCAATCCCTTAAAACATGTTTTCAAGAACAAATCCTTTCTTTTTTTCAGAAGCTAGAATAATTAACTTCAGGCTCCCCTCCCTTCCTGCCATTCCAATATTCCATGGCCTTAATTTGCATACTTAAAACTGATTGGCTGTTATGTTTGATGATATAATAACTCTCTCCTTCAGAATTTTAGTCACACTGTTTGTTGACAGGAACGCTGCAAAACAACATTTTCACACATTGAGCATCTGCACCTTTCTTCTAGCTTAAACAGCTCAACTGGATGTATGAGCATTAGATGAGCGCTAAATGAATGTTAAATGAGCGTTAAATGAGCGTTATATGAGTGTTGTACGAGTCACTGTAAGCCTGAGAGTGCCTGTGTAGTGCACTTATATAAGAAGTAGTGAACTGAGAAAAATGGCTTCCTACAGGTCCTATAATACACTGCATTATGTGCAGAAGTGATAGTTTCATGCTGCCTGGTTGAGTGCCCTTTGATTAGGGGTAGTGTACAACGGTGTTTCAAAAACGTTATTGTAACACAGCGATAATCAGTTATGAAGATCAGGTGCAAAATGTTCATGGGCTGAATTTTTTCTCTCTGATTGTAAAACCAGGTTTATTTGATCCCTTAAGTTATTATCATTATTGTTATTTTTTATGGTTTTTATGTTTTATTGTTTTTTGTTTGTTTTTTTTTGCACGAGCAATGCAATGTGAGAGACAGACACAGCTGTAGCCACTGCAGGCTGGACTGTGTTTGAGCACAAAAAATAAGAGCTTGTATTTATAACCATTGCACAAATAGAAATGTGAAATAAAAAGAAAGCTGAAATTCTCTTGTGAGGGGGAAACAGTAATATGAAGATTATCCAGAGCTGCAGAAATCTGATCATATCTGTGTAACATCTGAATCAGCATGTTCATATCTAATTGTGGAATAGAGTGTTTATTGTATTATAACATGCTGCTGAAGTGTTAATAAATATGCATCATGTATGCACAAGCAGGAAAGTGAAAAAAGATAAAAAGGATGACTTTTGCTGCACACGTCACAGATCTGATTTGTTGTAATGAAATATTCACTAACGGTAATAATGATAAAATGTTATAACCATGTGAAGTATAAAGTTGAACAATTGTTTCTGTAAATTGATGTTCAGTAGCTGAATGTGCTGCCAGTCTGTCTGTATCACAAACACTCAGCTGATTCTTAAAATCAAACTTTTGTATGTTTTTGGAATAAAAATAAAATGTTTAAAACTGTTTCATGCGTTTGTGTCTGCACCAAAACCCCACAAATGTACATACTATACAGTGCAACACATGATTTTCCTTTTTTTCGTCATTTTAGACCAAATTATGTTTTCTTCTCAATGATAAATTCACTTCATCAACAAATAAAATGAAGCTGCTTTCACACTTTATCAGTGCCATAGTGAAGAACATGCTGACATTGAAAATGAAAGATGAGCTGGGGAGTTTCACAGAAGTCCAGGTTTAGACCACAGATGAGGCGATGGTAAATGTGGTGAGCTGGAAACATTAGAAAGAACCGTGAGAGGAACCGAGACTCCAAAAAGGGAACCGGACCTTCTCTGCACAGCACCTGTACTGGATTCACAGTAAGACGAGGAACAGTCTAAATAAGGAGACGAGCACATCAGGATAAGCAGACTAACGGGAAAACAATATAAAAATTAGGCCTATAATATTCTAATAAGGAGGCACGGTGGTGCGGTGGTTAGCGCTGTCACCTCACAGCAAGAAGGTCCTGGGTTCGATCCCCGGGTCACCCAGGATGCCTTTCTGTGTGGAGTTTGCATGTTCTCCCCGTGCATGCGTGGGTTTCCTCCGGGTGCTCCGGTTTCCTCCCACAGTCCAAAGACATGCAGATTAGGTCGACTGGCTACTCTAAATTGCCCATAGGTGTGAATGCGAGCATGTGTGGCTGTTTGTCTGTGGTGGACTGGCGACCTGCCCAGGGTGTACCCCGCCTCTCGCCCCAACATGCTGGGATTGGCTCCAGCTTCTCACATGGATAAAGCGGTATAGATAATGGATGGATGGATGAATGGATGGGTACATAAAGTATCAGAATACTGGGCAAACCCAATATTGCAAAACATGAAGCGTTTTCTGTTTCTCAACAAAAATCACTGGGCAGAAAAAAAAAGTGCTCCTGAGACGTCGGCCTTCTTTCGCTGGTCGCTGCTCGTCGCTGAAACTGTCGGGGGGAAAAGCTGGAAACAGGGACGTTCACTTACACAGTCTTCCGGTACACAAAGAGAAAATCAGGAAAAGACTGAAATGTTAAATGATATCAGATTGAAACGAACTTGTCTGGGGGTTCGAAATCTTCCACAATCTCTTCAGTTTGAAGACTTTAACATCGAGCGGAACAACACGGACTCTTCTTTCTGTAAAAAGCCGTCTGTAAGTTTCCCCACAAGCCTTCAACATTTAAAGGACATCGAGGGAAACGCTGCAGCACGCCGATTTACTTAATTTGTTTCACTCTTGCTCTTTCTTTTCCTGACCAATAATTTGCTGTTGAGACCATTAAAGCTTCATGTGTTGCGATATTGGCTTTGCCTCATTCTTTTTGCCCAGGAGTGTAAATATGAACATCAATCTATATTACTCTGGAGCGGTACGTTCTAATCATCCAGTGTTAAAAAGTAATAACTGGAATCATTACAGAGTGATATTGTAATCTCACATTTCGCTGCAGCTCAGTTACCAGCGGGTTCCTGTATATTTACTAGTTTCACCTTTCAGCATTGCTGTAATATTTTAGTAATTTTTATAATTATGAGCTAATCAAATGTCTTGATATGACTGTACAGGATTTCTCTGAGCCATGTAAACCCCCCTTTATAAGCTCTCAGTGGAAGATTCGAAGACATGAAAACATACATAAGTCAAACCCTGACTTTTATCACACACACACACACACAACACTGAACTAACGTACACACCTTAACTGACTTAAGCATAGCAAAGAAAGGTGTGTTTGTACGAGCCGTTCCTCGGCTGTCTCGATCACTGTGTGAAGTGAATCAGTAACGCGCTCCCACACATCACAGCTCTCCATTTCCTGCTTCCGCGGTAACATTTTAACGACTGCTATAACAGTGCATTGGCTTCATAAGTCCAGAGAGGACCGGAGACTTCTCTTAAAACCTCAAGAGCAGAAATGACCAAATATGCACTGCAATTTCATTTACAAAATGTTGGTTAACATGTTGACGTTAACGGTATTAACCGAAGAAACTTTTCAATTTTCGTCGTCATCGCTTATTGTTCGCTCTGCTAGCTACTAATTAGCACCTTGTACATGTTTGAAAGTATTCATGTTTACCTTTTTGAGTAATAAAGGGTTCAGTCGTGCTTCATTTGCAGTCAATGAGGGCAAAATGCTTGATTTTCTTTTCCCCTTTCTTTGAGTATATCTTGAGCTCGTCATGCTAAATACAATCTCTGCACTGCAACGTTATTGGATAACTGGACATTAAAGCCTAGAAGGTGACCGGTTCTGTTTATTAAATATTAACCTGCTTGCTGACATTACAACATTACCTCCTGCTGCCAGTTCAACGTACTGCTAAGACTTTTGACATTTATTGTTCCATAAAGCCAACAGGTGCCTTGTAACTCTTAATAAGAGAGTTATAATACTGTAGAATGGCAGCTAACAATTTTAGGTTAGTTTCCTGGAGCTCTGCATTGAAAGGATTTCTAAAGGTTTCTTTGTGTTCAGGGATCTTTTTTTATACTACATTTATAGAGGTTGAATAACATTAATTCAATAAAAGCATGCACGGAAACTGTTCCTATCCCCCGTGGTGCAAGCCTTTGTACCTGTAGTGTATCATTTACCCGAAAAAAGGGTGTGTTGTGTACCGTTTAGGTTACAAGTAGTCCTTAAGCGCCAACGCTGTACCTTTTGTAAAGGTGTGCTTTTTTCACATCACAATACCATGTAAAGGATACACACAAAAGGTATAGACAGGTATAGTGTTCCCCTGAGCGTACCTCCCAAGGGACAAAGAAAGGTGCAGTTTAGTATTTTCTCCCTGAGAGAGA
The DNA here is from genome assembly GCA_030014255.1 of Parauchenoglanis ngamensis. Taxonomy (NCBI): domain Eukaryota; kingdom Metazoa; phylum Chordata; class Actinopteri; order Siluriformes; family Auchenoglanididae; genus Parauchenoglanis; species Parauchenoglanis ngamensis. The sequence continues at coordinate 10,422 of JAQMYM010019785.1, read as the reverse complement.
TATCTGCAAGAGTCTAATCGGCCACTTTGGAAATGCGATGCGACAGATATGTTATGGTTTAAAAGGAAATACATATCTTACATTACCTACACTGATGTCTAAATGTTGTGTATTTTATCACCAGGGTGACTGCATTCTGATCCGCGTCCCTCTAGACGCTGCCAGAAGCCGCCTGCGATGCCTGTTAGAACAGGCAGTGGAATGTGTTTTCCTGTTCTTCTCCTTTACACCCAGAATCATCCCTAGTACTCCTTGCGGCAGGACAGATGTGCTCATGATCTCACGCTCTAACCTCAGAGACTGGGAAAAAATGATGCTTGTCTAAATTTTTCGTTCTAAAGTTATTGAAATAAAGCCACGAGGAACGATTTGCATAAAAGTGCGTTTATTTTAAAAGCGCATGTACGGTAAGGAGCTGGATGCAGGATGGCACAACTCACTCTTAATAGTTCCAGGAAGGAAAAGAAAAATGAAAACAAACTTTTTGTAAACGTTAGAGAATTCCAGCACACCTGCCAAAAGCGCGCTATTATTTCTTGTTCTTAGGGAAGGATCTTCAAAGTAATCGCTGTTAGATTCCATGACCCGCTGCTATTTATCTGGCAAGGAATAAAAACCGTCGGATTTGGGTTTTGAGGAAACAATTTCATCCATGCGACTGCGTATATCCTCGACTTTGTTGAAATGTTGGCCAGAGAATGTATGTTTCAGTGACCTAAACATGTGGAAATCCAATGGCACTATGCCCGGTGAGTAGGCTGGACACATGGCCAGTCGAATGTGTCGCATCTTCGTCCAACAGTTTCTGCAGCTCCTCGTCTTCCGCTTGCTTTGGTCTGCCACTTCTCAGCTTATCTAGCTCGAGTTCGCCTCTTTGAAACTTAGCGAACCAGTTCTTGACCAGAGAAATGCTGATTGCAGCGATCGCACTGTAAACTTTGCAAATTCCGTCTCTTGCGTCGGTTGAGTTTTTCCACCGTTGAGTAAGAATAGAAGGCAATCACAGATATGAACCTTGCCGGGCTTCATTCTTGATTGATAAACTACCTACAACATATTGATAAATAATTAAAGATATTTACTAGGCCACAAACTTATGCAACACCCTAATAAATGAGGACAAGTATAGAAGAATGTTACTTCCTGACTGGTGTAAACGGTGGTCAGTCTTATAGATGCATGCCTGACTTCAGTGCACTAATAGTCTTGGGAAAGGAACTGTGTACTGTGTTTGTAACTCTCCTATCTGGTGTTGTGTATCCGGTATACCAGCACTCTGTTAATGGTGATAAAAGGCCATCAGAAAGTTTCCTTTCAGGATGTTCTCAGCACCTTCAGGAAGTGCAGTCGCTGCCGTGTCTTTTTGACATCTGCCATGTTAGCAGAAAAGCGCATGTTGTTTGAGATGTGGATACCCAGAAATTTGAAGATGTAAACTGTTTCCACGCAGTCTCTCCTCTCTGTACGTTGACTCATCTCTCCCTCATATGAGTGTATTTGCATCAGCGAAATTGATGATGATGGTGGCGGTAGCCTGTGCGGAGTGTGAAAGTGGAGGCGAGGTCAACATTTTTTGGGTTTGTGAGTAAGTCCTTAATCCAGATGAGGAGGAAGTGGCGGGCCTCAGACGGCTTGCTGGCTAGTATGTCTGGAATGACGGTATTAAACGCTGAGCAACCTTTCATAGCTCCCTTCTTCTCTGGATCTGTAAGCAAATCGATGTGGCTGAAAAGTGGAAGGGAGGCTGGTTTCGGTGTGCTGTGGGACCAGGGGCCGGTTCCAAAAAACACCTTAATTATGACTCTTACATTTACAGCACAGTTTTTCCTTAGACGAGTTATTTACTCAATGTTGTTGCACAGAAACCCTTAAAGGTTTCCTTAGTTAAGGAAAACCATTTAGGGATTTACTGCATCAAAAGAGTTTTTCCAGCAGTAAACTTCTGCGGTTTCCATGGAAACGGTTTTCTGTTTGTGATAACCTGCTCACAAGGTTGGCCTATTTAAAAAAAAGTAGAAGGAAAGAAGGCAAGAAAACCAAATCGTTCAGAGGAGGAAAAGATTATACTTTCGGAGGAAGGCAAAACATGTCTACAGAAAAGGAAATTTGATCCATATATAACAGCAAGACGTGAAACAATGAATGTGGGAAGTTGTTTTGCTTATTTTGGTTGCTAAGCTCTTATGTGCAACAGTTTAATAAACTTTAAGGGAGTCCTGAAGTATGAGACAGAAGATAACATTTTTATCTCTTACCTTTTTTTATTTTATCTTGTTTTTCTCAAATTTTATGGAATTTTATTGATTTTTAAGGAATCCTTAACTCAGACTTCAGGGAAAGGATGATTTGCACAACAGGGGTCGGTCTCCCAGAGCACTTCATAATTACTGTATAATCATGTAAAGGGAGAGGCTTTTTGGAACAGGGATGAAGGGATTTAGGCAGGTTGGGATCGTGGCTAATGACAGGAGAGGTTAAAAATATAGACGAAGAGCCCAGGCAGCTGGTCAGCACACGCTTTGCGTACCTTCCCGTGTACAGTAGCAGTGTACAGTAACTTTGGCATCATCGACATTGGCATCAGTGTTGAAAAGACCTCATGGGATTCCATCTGAGATTCAAAGCATTTGAGAAACATTTTTTCAAAAACATCTGTTTGCTTAACAGGAGAGTGTTGCAAGACGCAGCCATTTTTGGAATCAGTTGTACCGCTATCATGTGTCCTGGGTTTATTTAAGCTGTACACGTCAGGAGTATCAGTATTAGTCTTAGTATTTTGAAGTAAAGACGCAGGATCACAGTTCAACTTCATGACTGTAAACGTATCTTTGAGTTATTATTGTCATAGCGTGGGATTCGAGGCATATTCATCATGTGACGCAGAATTAAGTGTTTTATTCATCACAAGAATGTTTAACTTATAATAAAGAGATTTTTGGACACAGACTCTGGAGAGAACAAGGCACACGTTCTGTGGTTCTCTGTGCTTTGCTTTGTCAGCGCAACGCAGATTTATCCTCAGATCAAATTTTTCTCAAAGCACATGTTCTCATCATCATCATCATCATCGCCATCGTCGTCATGTAGGCAGAGCGGCAAAATGACGCTGGAGGATTATATTCAGTAAAAGGACTGTTTTGGGGAATAAATCTAAGCAAAGCTGAAGGAAGCAAAACTGAGTAGTGTTTAAGAGAACCATGCGCCCATTCTGGGTGTCTTTGATTAAAGCCACATATGGTCAGGCATGCTAAAAAAATGTTAATTGTGTCAAGAAGCTTGTAGTGTGTGTTTACTCATTTGTCTCCCTGGAGAAACCCATATATGTTTTATGTAGAACCCTTACAACCTAGCGTTTAACTATAACCGCTTTAGGAATCTCAGAGAACCCTTGAGGAACCCGTTTGCCCTTAACTGCAGCACACTCGGGTTTCCATACACAATTCGTTCTGTTCTTTATTTTAGGATTAATTACCATATGTGATGCTGACAGGTCTGAGAAGATCCTGATCGAGGAGCCGGTTCCTTAGGCTGAAGATGACCTTCAGGGAAGAACTGGAAGACACGTAGCTGCTCTTTAGATGATACAGTCCCACGGCTCCACCGGCTCCACCTGCGTCCCCGCTGAGCTCGGTGTGGTGAATGAGGACCTCGCCGTTTTCTCCCAGCCAGCTGACCTCCGGCTTTGGGAAACCCTCCGACTCGTAAAGCAGCGTGACAGCGGAGCAGCTCACGTTTATTCTCAAGCTCGGTTCTGTGTAGAAAGCTAACATAACCACGCACGCGCACACACACACACACACACACACACACACACACACACACACACACACACACACACACACACAAAGAACTGATTTCACATCGATAGGATTCACTAAAACCAAACTACCTGTGGGCATGTATATAACCAAACCAAATATGTGGGCATGATGATCAGATAAGGTTCAGTTTCGTATAAATCATTTACAAAAAGCTAAAAATAAAGTGGTTGTGACTGAGGATGTTAATGCAAAAGGATAATGTGGCTTATAATTAACTTTGTTTAAAATGTATTATATAATTGTGTAATAGTTATGGCACTAATATGCACTAATGTGTTTGTACAGCTGCGATTTCTGCGGTTGCAGGACTGCTCTGTGTTTTAAAGTCATCAAACTGAAACTGTATTATCACCTGAGTCAGTTCTAATCACGCACTCAGTCATTACAAGAAAGTGATTCAGCTTTGAGATTAAGATGTGACCGTTCCAATTCAGGCACCAGTTTTTTGTATCGAGTGCATCTGAGGAATGCAGGAAACCCATAATGGGAAGAACGGTGCAGGGCTCTGAACTTTTCCCAGCTTCCTAACCTTTAGACTGGTTTAAAAAAAGAGAGAAAGAGAAGTGAAAAGACTTCAGTCCGAGCCAAAGAGTCTGAGTCTGTTACCAAGAACTGTTGATCGTAAACCATTCCAGCATAGTTACTTATTACCTGAACATTATTCAACTCTTCATACCTCCATATTCCAGCTGCACCCGGGCTTTGTCCGTGCCCTTGCTGTTGCCCACCGTGCACAGGTACTCCCCCACGTCTCCGGACTCCACCGGCTCGATCCTGAGCGACGCGTTGCCTTTCTGCAGCTCAGACTTGAACAGCGACGTGCGGCTACGGTAATGCGCGTCCTGTACGTTCAGCTGATCCTGCTGGTGATAGAAGCTGTGGACGACACGGGAACTCGCCACCAGCTGCCAGGTGACAACCAGGGATGATGGGTCGGCGTCAGGGGTGAACAGGCAGCCCAGGATGACCGGCTGACCTCGGACCGCGACTACTCGACCTGCGGGCACGCTCACTTGAAAGCCTGCAGAGACACAGACTTAAACTCATTTTCTCCATATTTTCACTTCACTCCCTTCCACACACACACACCTGGCATGTACCTGGCGTAAGGAATAAAACCGTTAGGGGTGTGCTGTTATAGGAAACTAATCCACGACGTAGTGGTGTGATGGAGCGGAAATACCTTTACCACCCTGAAGTGTTTTATTCCTCTTAACCTCAGCAATTTGCCAAAAGATTTTTAATTTAAGTAATGAATGGCATATCATGGTTAATGCTAAGCAAGTTCAGCTATAATCAGTCCTTCTCTCACCAGTCTCTCATTTTTCTTGAAGTTAATGAGAAGTCTCTTAAAGTTAATATGATAAAATTGCACAGTGGCATGTTACCGAGGACCTGCACACTGTACATAAAATGAAGTAAGACATATTGTGGACCTCGTTCCACTTACATCACTGACAGTGGGAGCGTTGCGGTCAGGTTTGAAAACATGCTCGTTTTAGAGTTCTTGCCAGGTTTAGATGGTAATTCCCACACCACTAACCATTAAAGTAAATGCCTGAAAAGTGCAATATGGTGTCCCTCAAGGTTCTCATTAAGGCCCCGTTTTGTTCTTGGTTTTGCTCTCAGTCTTGGAAGGATTGGCTTTCAGTTCCACACTGATTATGCAATTTGGCCAGAAAAAAATGAATTACAGATTTCTTGGTCATATGGTGCATCTCGATCCAGTAGCCAGAGCATTTTACATTTAATTAATTACATCAAATACAGAAAATGTGAGTAAATAAAAACCCACCAGGGATTTACTGAGATAAATACAATAAATAGAAACATAAATGGAATTATTACGCGCTTCAGATTTCTTTATTTTGCAGTTTGCTCGTGCACGTCTTGCTTATGTCTTCTAGTGTCACTGTGCTCTGGGAGGGGATTTTTATACATGCCTATAATGTGTAGCATTAAGCATTCAGCTCCTCAGACTCCCCCCAGCATGCTGCACATTCATCCTGTATAAACGGTGTCCTTGTGTCCCGTGTCCCGCTCATACTTGAAGTCCACACCTGCCCTCTTTTTTCTCCACACAAACTAGAGGCATTCCAGCTGCTCAAACACTGCAGCAACAAAAAACAAGTCCTAAATCGTCCCTAAATGTCAGGAAATAAAGTGAATGCTTCTTTCACTTTCCTGACACGAACAGCATGTAGGGCGAAATGAAGAGATTAATATCCGGAGGCCATGCGTTTTCATTAATATTAAAATGGCTTAATGGGCAAGAAAAGACATGCTCAAGCTCTGAATAGAAGCTGGATCCATGGACTTGTCTTGCTCTGACAAAGAAAACATAGCTATTAATTTACTCTCATATTCTTTATTGTTATGCAAAACAACAATGTAGGCAAACTCCTGCATAATGGCAACCGCCATCGGTGTGTTCTGAGTTGTTTAAATACACCAGGTGCTTTCCACAGACCTCCAAACCATTCAGAACAAGAACCCTGGTAACTCGACATTACATAAACCTTGATGGTTGAAAGGATGTGCTTTAGGTTTAGTTCAGACTGAAGCCAACAGACATTCGGAGAAACTTTGATAAAATAATGATTTTGTCCTGAAATGGAAAAAAGCAGCTTCTGAAAATATACGTTCCTGCCTTTTATCAGATGTATTAAAGTTTAAAGTGATTTGCAGGCTGCGGTAAATCACCCCATTTTATACATTTCGATTAAAACTTCCCAAATTGTATATTTATTAAGGTAAATGTGTTGTATTACCTTTAAAATGTCACAAATTTCCAATGGAAAGCTTACATTTGTTCTTTGTTATTCCTGTGCTTTTGTTTATATTTTTGCAACGTGCATTTATTTTGTTTCTAGTCCTTTCTCTCCTTCTGTTGATTACTCTAATGTGTTCGCCTGTTCTGTGTTTCATCTTCTTATTTATGCCCAGTTGTTTCGGTTCTTTTTTGGTGAAGTCTTGCCAATTGTACTGCGCATTTCTGAGCGTTATTTCTTTGTCTGGTATTTCCGACTCTTGCTCTTGTTAGCGTTTCTGAATGTGGATCTCCCTTCATCGATGTATTCCACGCAGAGTCTACGCACTCGCGTCCTGCCTCCTCACACAGGACGTTACAAAAAAGTCAAGGAACAGCTTGCCTCCTGGTGACTCTGTTTAGTCTAATACTGGGCGTATTTGGGTGTATCGTGATATATCACCTGCAGGTGCAAGCCTTTAATACAAGCGTTGTCTGTATTCTTGCTGTTTCTTCTGGCCGACTCACGAGAGCTGACTTCTGCAGAATCTTATGGGGCCATAGGAAGCGGTTGGGGATTTTAATGGAAGGGTCTGTTCTTTCTGGATGTCAACAACGTTTTTGCAGTACTAAGGAACGCTACTCTCAAGCCAAGTGGAACAGATGTAGTGTGCCAAACCCTGGTTTTGTGGTCAGAACACAAATCCATTTTGTTTCTGTTAAAAGACCCTTTTAGTACTGTTAAAAAAAGTGGCAGAACAGGATGTGTGCAAGCACAAGCTCTTAAACGGTACTGACATGGCGCAGAGGAACTGTACATTAGAACTGAATTTGAATACGAACAAACATTTAAATGATGACAGTAATAGCTCTAATTTGATTTGGCTGCTGATTTTTTTTTTAAAAACACAGGCTGTTTGCTTTTTCGCTATTTTATAACGTTCTGTGTATGAATTCTGACTTCTGAGACAAATGATGTATTTTAACTTCAACACCACGTCATCGCAACACCCTGTGACTGATTATTTTCCTATAACAGCAAGGCACTCGGTGTTTTATTCATTTTATTCTGTTTCCAAACAGATTTCCAAACAGAGACACAGAGAGGCCCATCACTGCATAAGGGTTACTGGGGGAAAAAAACCCAAAACGAAACTAAAAAATCCTGTAATCACACGTGATCGGAAAGAACTACTGCAAGAAGATCCAATGGCAGCTATCCTCCACTGAATAATATTTGAACATTATGAATGAGCCAGCACAGGGGTGGGTGAGGACACAGCAAATATTCATATGGTTTATTTCAGGTCAAACCTGCAGACGGAATTTTTTACAGTAGATTTTTTAAACACACCAAATCAAACACAGAGCCGAATAGAAAAGAAGGAGCACAAAGTAACCCCACAGCAATATGCAAGGCAACGGGAAACATGTCTCTCCACAGACCAGACCTACAATACCTTGTGATGACAATATAGTCTAATTACTGTTTGTGTGAATGAATAAACAGAAAACAGAGGACAAACCACAGCGAAAACCACAGCTAGAGTAAACTGTGATCATAGCAGAAGTGTTTGGATTAGTTGCCTAAAACAGGCTCAGGTCTTAAAGCCACAGGAAATCAAAATGATTTTGGTGTTTTTTTGGTAGAGCTTTCTGTATGAGTCCACTGGCATCAGAGAACTAAATAAGCTTTTGTAAATATTCTTACTTTAATTTTACTATTTATAATTTCCAGGAAATCAGGCTTCCAACTTGTGTCCAATCAAATGCTCTATAGGACCCGTTTGTCCCGCCCTCCTAATCAAACTGCGAGTCCTGAACAGTTCAGAATCCGAACCATAAGCTGATTCTGGTTCCTCTCAAGGTTTCATCCTCATGTCGTTTCAGGGAGTGTTTCCTTTGCCACCGTCGCCGCAGCCCTGCTCATTAGGGATACGTTTAGAAATTCATATGTTTAAAATCTATAAGCGGAATTTATATAGTTCTGTTAAGCTGCTTCGTTTCAAAGTCCATTGTTAAAAGTGTTACACAAATAAATGATTTAGATAGTTCAGCACAGATAAGCTAGCTAGCTAACACACACCAGTAACCAGCTGCCTTTGAGCATCAGGGTCGTCTCTGGTCATGGTGTTGCGCAAATCCAGAGTTGATTAAAAACCAGCACACTGTACCTGCTGTGTGATGGGAAGAGCTAGCTGTACCATGAGGAAGTGGTTGAGGAAAAACAGGGTTTATTGCTGACAGCGCAAAAACAAATACCTGTGATTGATTTGGATAGCAAATAAAATAACTGAGAGCACCTGTACTGGGTGGAAAAACCCAGCATTGCGCTTCTCCGCTCCAGACCTGCTGTTTTCAAAGGAAATACGTTGGCAGTCTGAAAATTTTAGCCCAACTGGGATAAGATAACCTTCCCTGTGTATTTACGAGACTTTTTTAAAGGCCAATATTTATTTACGAGTTTTCAGTTGCTACTGAACTCAGCAGGACAAACACCACCATGCAGGTGGTTTAGCTTAGGAGAACACTAGATTGCTTCGTGTCTCAGGGCGCCATCTTGTCTGTGTTACCTTCCGACGCGACACAAAAACTATATAAAAAGGGCATAAATGAATCGAGTGGAATCACCGGTATCGTGCGGAAGCCTGAGATTTACATTTAGCACATTTATAAAGACGGAATGAACCTTTTATAGAGCAATTTGAGCGTTTATGTCAAGGTTATGTCAAAAATTGTGAGGCAACAAAGTTTTATGTAGTACCTGACGTCGTATGAAAAAGAGAGGAGAGAAAACCCCTCAATTAACGATGAAGATAAAAAGCATTCAGAGATAGGATAACACGGCGTTCTCCAGGTTAACAGATGACACAACAAGATGCAACTCCCATTGGACGGCTCTGAGACAAATCCAAGGATGTTCTTTTACAAACTTTTGGGTTTGGAAATTGTTACAAATCACCGCACTGTGTCTGGCCTCCATCCCTATAGGCAAGCCTAACCTCGACCTTGTGGCAAAACAGCGTTTCTCAGCAACAGAGCAAACATAAGCAAATAAATGCTCATGCAACAACCACATCAGGCTAATTTGGATGGAAACAGAAGAGCTACGAATGTCCCATGCAGACATAATGCTGATGGTGCTCCACCCTTAAGAATATTCCGGATCTGCTATTCTTAATAAAAACCTTAAGGGGGGATGTTGTAAAGGTGCGGGGCATTAAAAGGATTACAGTTTACAGTCTCAATAGGCAGAATTTTATAAAATCACAATTTTGTGAAATGTTCTAGCAAAGATTCTAGCTAGTCTTAAGTTTGTCAAAGGCAAGTGTTGCCTAGTGTACGCACGTCTCAAGTGACCTGTGCGGTCTGCGTAATGAGGACCAGTCTGTGAGTCCTTCAGCGAACAGGAAAATCATCTGGTCGAATGGACCACAAAAATCCACACTCCCAGTATTGGGTAATCTGACTGTGTCAATCAATCAACTATAACTGCCAAGAACAATCCACCTTATTGTGTGAAAGCTGGAGATGTAGGACAATCAGGTCAAACAGGTCCAGCTTGTACCATTTATTTAACAACGTTAAACAGTAACGATTGTTGGAATTTGACCTGCCTATCTAAACTAACAGAGTACCTCATTTACGTACACGTGAATGATGTGAGGATGGAATGGACCCTGCACTCGCTGCCTGGCTGAGCAGCGTCTCAAAGGAAATTTGCTTTTATAAGCAAGAGAACATATCCTCGTTTTTGGTCAATTAAACAACCTCTTGTGGGTTTCCTCCGGGTGCTCCGGTTTCCTCCCACAGTCCAAAGACATGCAGATTTGGTCAACTGGCTACTCTAAA
>JAQMYM010019777.1:0-21530 GCA_030014255.1 Parauchenoglanis ngamensis | reverse complement strand
GGCCCACTGGCCCCTTCTGAGTGCTTTGCCTGCCTTTTATTCCCTCCAAGGCTAAATGAACACATCAAGTGCAGGTGAAGCCAATCACTTCCCCCAAAAGAGGTGGAACCTAGGAGAAACACAGGAAAAAAGAGCACACAACACAACCATAACACAACCCAGCCGTAACAGTATTCATTTCAAACTGACAGTGTTAGTGGATTTCAAAAGTTAAAAACAGTTAAACTTGTCCAATGCAAAGCATTTGATGAAAAAAACATTTGTGCTAATATGATGAAAAATGTCTTTAAAATACCCACATGGGCCCACTGAAGTTGCTCACTTGCAGTATAAACAGGCTAAATACTAACAGCAGGGATTGTGTGCACAGATGTTGGGCATATACCTGACCCCTCTGTCGCTGATATCTCAGCAACAGCGTGACCCTCTGTGTTAATGTGGCCCCTTTATGGCTCCTGTCTTAGAAAAATCCTAGTTCCGCCTGTGATGACTGTGCTAGTCTAGTGTTCATCCTATTAAATGCTCTCTAGAACATATATGCCCCACCCATGGGGGCATGTCTTACTGTACAGTAGCAGCTTGTTAGGGCCGAACATGGTTTGTCGGTGGTTTTTCTTTGTTTCTCTCTACATTTTGACCAACTTACTGCACACTATTCCCTTTTAATAAATAAATTGCGGCATACCTTGAACCAAGCAAGGTATGAATATTTCCTCTGAATTTATCCCGTCCAAGCAGTGAGAAGTGCACACATATCCAGAACAGTTGGGGTTAGGTGCACTTCAGCCATGGATGCAGAGGGAACCACCCACATATTTTTTTCTGCCAGTCCAGGGAATCAAACCAGCAACCTTTCAGTCCCAAAACCACTTCTCTAGCCTTTAGGCCATGGCTGCCCAACCAGCCCTTGGTTAAGAAAAAATAGTTGCCATTTATTCATTTGGAGAAGTGTGGAACTTGTGCAAGTTTGTATTTATGTGACAGGAACCTTCCGGCATAGTGTTTTATGACACTTAAGGCTGGTCAGTGTTGCTACCTCAGGCTACGGAAGAATGATATTCTCTCAGTGCTTCTTCATCAGAGAGATTAAGAGTAACTTTATTTACTTTTCAGATGTGTCAGATGTGTCAGATGCCTCCCATTGACAACCCTGCAGCACTCTGTCATCATCAGCTCAAATGTGTGGGAAAACTCCAAAAACACACCGTGTGTCATCATTTAGGATATCGTCCTCAGTAAAGTCGACAAGTGTTGGTGCAGTGCTGAGAAACTCTCCAAGTGAAAAAACCTCCATCTGAAGAAAGGCTATTGTTAAACTGTTCACTGTTCTCCATATTTAGCTAGTTTGTCACATTACTGTCAGGTTTGTTTAGATTTGGGCAGTGGTAGCTCAGTGGTTAAGACATTACTGATCGGAAGGTTGTGAGTTCAAATCCCAGCACTACCAAGCTTGAGAAAGGCCCCTTAACTCTGAACTGCTCACTTGTATAATTGAGACATATGTAAGTAGCTCTGGATAAGGGTGTCTGCCAAATGACATAAATGTAAATGTAAATTTAACAGGGTTGTGATGTATCTTTAATGCTACTGGCTGATGTGTGAATCAATCAAGTACTCCAACACGCTACTCAATCTTACTTCCTGTTGCAAAATGAATGCTCTCAAGCCATTTTATCAGACTTTAATAATACCTTTTTTTTTAAGAAAATAAAGTCCTTTATCTGAAGCATATACAATGTACAACTACATAAGAGTTCTTTACTGCATGATAAAATTATCTGTAAAAGCATCTTCCACAGACCAAAATGAATTGAAATTACACCACACCATGTGTTTGGCTATAACATTTAGGTCCTTTAGGTCATTTAGATATCCTTTGATATTTACATAAAAATGGTATTTGCTTATTATGAATAGTTAACAGACAAATGTAGCAATCATATATCAAAAAACACAGGTTTATTGGAGAATATGGAGAATATTTTACTCCAATACTAAGAAAAAGATTACCAAACTGTACATGTTTTGTACTCTTTAGTAGGCCATGTATCTTTTACCTAGAAAGGTGCATGTAGTATGCCGTTAAAGCTTTGATCTAAAAGGTATTTATGGTCCAATTTTTAAAAAGGTACATTAAATGCACATTTCCAGGATAAAAGCTAAGTGTGCCACCCCAACAACAAGAAAAGGTATGATTTATTATGTCTTTTTTAGCGAGAGAGAGAGAGAGAGAGAGAGAGAGAAGGATTTACAAAAATATGACAAATGTTGCAACTTACCCCACTCTCCCCTATGTTAATGATTTCTATCCCTCACTTTCCTCACAGAAACAGTTTTTCACTTAAAGATAAAAAAAATCACAAATGAATATGTTTAGTCAAGGGTGTTGTAAATGGTGCCAGAGGAGGCTCTAGACCCTGTGGGTATGAATATGAGAATGATATAAAATTGTGCACAAACCTGGCCCCAAATTCCTACTAATAATAGCCGGGACTGTGTTCAGGGTTACTGGAATATGACCAGCTGAATGGGCATTACATATCTTCTACCTTGACCTTTAACGTTAACTGGAAACAGCAGGCCTTTGAAAATATTCGAGGTCCCTCTAGTGGAGAAATGTACTAACTACAGCAAACAGGCTTAGTATTGGATCACTACCTCTCCTGCTACAGCAACAGCACAAGTACTGCAAGACTTGTGACAACCACAAAACAACACTGAATTTGGCTAAATTCAGTCCCATGACAGTGCCATTTATTAGAAACCCACCTCCTTGTATGTCTTTTCACCTGTCAGGACAACAGATCACAGGTGGAAAGTTCTAGATTAACTTTACTTCATTTCTGTACACAAGTATTATTTGGGATATATTACTGTTTTTGAGTGACATGGAATATTTCTAATGAACTACGTTTCAAAGAAGAAAAAAGGAACAAACATTTGACTCCTTTTTACATTTCAGTTAGACAAATCATGAACATCTTTTCTTCTCTAATCCAGCCAATGACTGTACACTCTACATCAACAACATTGCCTTGTCTATTTCCAGTCTTCAACTCTGCAGTTTCAGTGAGTCTGTGCCCACTGTAGCCTCAATGTCTGTTCTTGGCTGACATGGTCTTCTGCTGTAGCCCATCCACTTCAAAGATGAGATGCTTTTCTGCTCATCACTATTGTAAAGAGTAGTTATTTTTTGTCAAAATAAGCTTTCTGTCTAAACCAGTCTCCTCTGACCTCTCTCATCAGGGTTTTTTGACCTGTATAACCACTGCTCAGTGTTGCCTTTTCCCCCCAAACCATTCTGTGTGAGAGTGTTTTGTATGAAAATCCCAGGAGATCAACAGTTTCTGAAACATTCAAAGCAGCCCAAACAACCCGCCAAGGTGAAAGTCACAGAGATCACACATTTCCTCATGCTGATGTTTGATGTGAACATCAACTGAAGCTGAACGTGACCTGTATCTGTTTGATTTTATGCATTGCACTCAAACATCATAATTGATTGAATATGCAGGTAAAGATATAGATAAAATATTGCACCTAACAATTTATTTATTAGTGTTCTTGTTGGAAGACAACTGCAGCTGGTGTTTTCTGTTAGATTTTACTACATGCTTATGGTGTTTTCTTGTAGTGCATTTTAGTCATAAAACACAAATAAAACCTCTTCATATTTGTAGGAGGAGATGTGCTAGGAGTTTTGCAAAAGTAAACTTTGGATTTTTATGTATAAAAACGGTACATCTCTCTTTAGGCAGTCATCCTGCAGATGGCACTCAAGTGACATTACTAGTGTGAGAGAACGTCTTCACGACTACAGTCATCAGGTCAGGCACATTACTACACATCACTCCATTACAGTCTATTACATTTAATCATAGAAGTCCATTAGATTTTTGATTGCCATGCACTATTGTTTTTACCTGATGATATAACAGTGCCTGCTTGACCTTCATTTCAATTTGGATTGTTAATAAACAGCTTGCACTTCCATCCACCTGCCTCTGTCTTGTGATAGAATGGCAATGGTCATTATCTGATTTAACATTTCTCACACCACTGACAGTGATAGCATGAGAAAGATTACCCAATGCTTCAACAGGTTCTATAGTGCAGCATGAGGAACGGTGTTATCACTAAAAGTTGGAAACGTGACTGGTTTGCATAATGTGATTCATCTCACTACCTGGCACATTCTCCACACCTAGAGCAGAATTGATCCAGAGAACTGAGTTTAGACAGATGTATTTTAATTTTCATCAAGACTGATGTGATTTGTTCTTCTAAAGCAATTCATTTTAACCAAAGAAATGTTCTGGGGAATAATTACTGTAGGGATAATAACTGTAAATAACCTTAAAACACATTACTTGAAGTATGTGTAGCACAATTTCTAAATATCTAATTGGCAATTTCTTACATTTGAAATTACATGATAGTGAGGATGTCAGAATAGTACAACATACCAAGGCAAAGTAGAAATTGAGCACAGTTCAGTTTTTTATTCCATCTTTGTTTTTTACACACATATTCAATAACACATATGGATCTATACGTTGCAGTAACTTAGCAGAATATGAGGATCAGTTATAGTGACTTTTGGGAGGAGCTTTTAAGAACATTTACAGTATATTTAGCAGTCTAAAGTGCTCTGATAGTGAAGACCCTGGTGGATCATTAGCCTTCTGATCTTTTACCAGCAGTCGCCTTTTCATTAAGTACCCCATTCACATAACTGGGTATGTATGACAAAGTACATTTTGACCAACTGTGAGTGATAGCTAAGTATATGAGGTGTGGGTAGGGTATTTGTAAAGCTGCTGTGACATTACAGACAAAGGCTAGTGGATAAGCATGGTGTAAATGCTGTTTATTTCATGCCTTTGAAGCATTATCTCAATGTTTAGTCTCGGCGGCGCTGGAATATGCATCACCGGAGCCTTGTGACCTCCAGATACACAGCGACAGAGTTAGATAGCACTAGGCGGGTCATACCCAAGCACCCAATCAGAAGATAAACTTTTGTTTATCGAACATTGCCCTAGACACGTTCCACATAGGCATGGGAAGAACGTGAGGCGTAATCAGCTTGTAGTTACAAGGAATTATAGTGCAGAACTGATGGCTCAGGACATTAACACGAACTCCAGGGCAGCAGAGGGTACACAATGTCCTGTATAAACCACAGCTCTACTTAACATTCTTTGTTTTATCCCTCTCTCCGGATACAACACTTTCTTTCCAAATCTATCAGCAATATCATCTTGCATTTTTAAGTGACTGCCAGGGGAGATGATGAGGAGAGGAATGCATATAAATTATGTATTTTGTTTTGCAGGTTATATTGCTTTATCCGGGCCTGTATCTGAACATTTGGTGTTGCTAAAAGGGTATTTCTTGTTAGGATCAGAGCGGATGACCCTCTTGTTGTGATTTTATGGCCAGTGGCCAACATTTAGTAATTATTTGTGACATTCACAAGTCACAAGCACAAGAATATTGTTTATTGCCAATGACTGTAACATCAATACCAACAAAATCCCTTTACGTTACAAATTTTCTCTGTTCTTCATGTCTTGACACCTACAATGCCACTTTATGGCTCCAGTAGGTCAACTACACGCTCTAGTGCCTGTTTGGCTTGTGGAATTTCTAATAAGTAGACAGCTGTGTGAGGATTGTGAGTTGGGAAGCATCATGAATCACAAGGACACACCTGGGATTTCGGTCAGCCGTGATGTTCGGTTCACCTCAAAGTGACATTTCCGAGACTTGCTGGCGCAAACGCTGTCGAGCACAATTCACTGATCAGCCTAAACCCGGTTGTCAACTTCCTGAAAAGATGCATGATTAATCCAGCCTTCCTTTTAGATTGATCGCTTCAAGGACTCAAAAAAACTATAAAAATGTGATATATGGACATGTACAGTAACCCATAAAATGTATTTGGACACTTAAGCTCCACTTACAAATGCATGAGATTCACTGCGGAATGAGAACAACATATCAAACCAAGTGGCTTTTATTATATTATATTTTATATTTAGTATATATATGTTAATATAATTTTTTATATCTAAAAAAGATATAATGTTACAGAGAATTATTTGTGGCATTAAATACAGTAATATATTAAGTAACATAAGAAAAATATTGTTTTGAGACATGCAGGAAAAAGTGAGAGGAACAACGTAATGTGAAGGGTTTATGGATTCAAGGTAAAACCTTCCAGTCAAGCAAAGAACAACCACACCAAATAATGTTTTGATTTTTTTTTTACTGTTTTCTGCTCTTTTTAGTAACTTGTCTTTATTTTGAAAGCAGTTTCCTTTGGATAAGCTTTTGAAGAATACAGTAAATGCCCTTATACAACAACACAGTTGAATTCTCAAGTATGATTGGTCCGAAGGTGTCGATTAGTTTGTGTTGGTTAATTTGTTGTTCCAGCAGGTTGATATTAATGTGCTCGTTGTAACACATTATCCTTCCTATAGTAACAACCTCCACAGGAACATGTACAGTATATGATGGAACACATATGTGGATTAAAAATCCCTAATTGTTGATATGGTGAAGCTTTCAGTGAGGATACATTTATTTTATGGAAGGAGTCTCCAGTTGCAGTGCTTTCTAACAGTCAGAGGTAAATCTAAGCTGTAATGTTAAGTTTCAGGGCTGAGAAAAGTCATTAGGATTGAGGAGATGGCACTTTCCAGTTTCTCAGTAATATGACATGCTGAATTTTTAGTTGTAGTAACTGCAAGAGAGATTAAATGTAACAACTAAATTAAATGTAACAACTGTGTAAAGGAATAAAAATGATGATGTGTTACTATGGTTAGTGTTGGCAAATTGCTGAGGTATAAGAAGAATAATGCACTCTGGGATGTTTCAGGAGAATAAATTTTGGGTGGGAAAAAATGTATGCTGTCGTGATTTATTCCTAATATAGGTGAAAGTGACATATCATCTACGGCCTAATATCATATTTATCATTAAACAATATGTTTTGTCTTTTTTTATAGTAACACTACGAGTTACCTGCCTGCTGCTGTTACACCGTTGCCTGGCTCGTGGCTGGCTGTAGAATTTTGCAGAGGGTTTGCTAAAAGTTTTCTAAAACCGGCCTTTTCTGAGATGCTGTAATGCCCTCTAACAAAATTATGGAACAAACCGGTTATATCAAATCACCAGCATTCAAAGGGCCTTCTGTCATCTCTTACCTGTGTGGGCATTTCCTACTAATGAAGTGAACAGGATTGCAACAGTACACAGGAAACACAGACTGACTAAACAGGAAGTGTGTAATTGGCATTTTTCTTTTTTAGCATTTAGTCACTTAGCTTTGCTTAGTAAAGAACAGAAAAAAACCTGACAGCTTGCAACAGAAAAATAGTTAAAAGGAATATGAGTGAAGCTCACCCAAGACCTTAGAACAGACTGTCATGAGAAAAAAAGAAAGTACACCCTATATTAAATCTATGTTTTTTTTTCAGGGTTACACCTTGTACACCTTACAATTCAGTAACATTCAGAACCACCTTTAGCACCAATAACCTGGATTTTCATTTGAAGCAATTTTTATATTGAAAAGCTTGACGTTAAAGCGGTGATGTGAAGAAATGAAAAATGCACCGACAAGGTTGCTATAAAGAACAGAAGACACAAGAATGAACCAGGAAGCTATGATTAGCCCGTAGAGGGAGCTGTAACATTTTTCTACTAGAGTACACCTACAATAATTAAAAACCTAAACACGCATTATAGCAATTAAAGCAAAGAAATAAATGCATGATTTAGTGTCCTGCTGCTGGCTGTAAGGCACTGCTCAGGTCACGACTGTGAAAATAATTTCTTCATCTGTTTATTAATAAACATTAATTCATGAGGGACAATTATGAGAACAGGAACTAAACTGCAATATCTATTTAAATCATTTTCCTGTCCTACATAGTGCATCCCCCTATTCAAACAATTCCTAATGCCTCCTGTGTCTACCTCCTCGACTCAACCTTTATGTCATGTACCTCCCTGGAGAGGCCAGATTTAGATTTTGAGTATGAGAACAAATATAAGCACAGAATTTAAAAAGTGATTTTATTTAAAACCTCAGCCTAAAAGAGGCTTCCAACAGGAAATTAACGTGGAACCTAAGCATAAGTAAATGTTTCAGGGTCAGAGCTGTGGGCCAGGTACCGAAAGCAATGCTATCAGGATTTTTCATACAGGTATGGATTATATCAGAAGGTAAAGGGTTAACACAATCAGAAGGTAAAGGGTTAACACAATCAGAAGGTAAAGGGTTAACGCAACCAGTAGGTAAAAGGTTAACACAATCAGGAGGTAAAGGGTTAACACAACCAGGAGGTAAAGGGTTAACACAACCAGCAGGTAAAGGGTTAACACAACCAGTAGGTAAAGGGTTAACACAACTGGCAGGTAAAGGGTTAACACAACCAGTAGGTAAAGGGTTAACACAACCAGTAGGTAAAGGGTTAACCCAATCAGGAGGTAAAGGGTTAACCCAATCAGGAGGTAAGGGTTAACACAATCAGGAGGTAAAGGGTTAACACAATCAGGAGGTAAGGGTTAACACAATCAGGAGGTAAAGGGTTAACACAATCAGAAGGTAAAGGGTTAACACAACTGGCAGGTAAAGGGTTAACACAACCAGTAGGTAAAGGGTTAACACAACCGGCAGGTAAAGGGTTAACCCAATCAGGAGGTAAAGGGTTAACACAATCAGGAGGTAAGGGTTAACCCAACCAGTAGGTAAAGGGTTAACACAACCAGTAGGTAAAGGGTTAACCCAATCAGGAGGTAAAGGGTTAACACAATCAGGCGGTAAGGGTTAACCCAATCAGGAGGTAAAGGGTTAACACAATCAGGAGGTAAAGGGTTAACACAATCAGGAGGTAAGGGTTAACCCAATCTAATGACATCTCTGCAGAGCACAGCAAAATCCTCAGATCTCCTCAGCAGCTGATGCTGTTCAGATTAACAGCTATTTGTTGACTATTTGCCTCCTGCATTAATAATGCAGCTGTTTCACCATTTGCAGCCAAACAGCTTCAGCATGCTTTCAATCAATATATTTTATTGTGCAATTTGCCTTTGGATCATGGCGGGTTAGGGCAAAGCTAATGTGAGCGTCTGGCTTTTTGCTGCAATCAATCCAGCGCAGGCTTTTTTCTGAAGCTGGTCAAAACTGTAGGGTAATACTGTATCACCTGAAAGAAACTATGGATAGATGCGTAAGGTTTTGGTTCATTACTGAGTAATTGTCAGGTAAAAAATAAGTAGAACACTTAGGGATGTGGTGTTATAGGAAAATAATCAATAGGAGGGATCCAGAAGCAGACTTAATGCTGCAATTACACACTTGATTATTTTCCTATAGCAGCAAATGTTTTATTCCTCTGTTACTCCTTTCTTATTCCTCTCTTGTAAGGAGAGTGAGGGACATTATTTTAAAATATTTTACTTTTACCATCCTGCTTTTATCTTTAGTACATAAAATTATCTTTTAACTTTGCTTTATGTGTTTTTACTCCGCCCTGTTTATGCTTTTACTCCTCCTAAACTGCCTTGTTCCTCTATCAACCACACTTTAAAATGTTCCATAAAATTTTATTTTGGGCCCCTTACCTGTTTTCATGCACAGGTGGGCTGATCCCTCGTCCCACCATCTGGTGTTTTTCCCACAGTTAAAATTGCACTTAGTCTGTTACTTAAAAAAATAGATGGTCTTCGGTCATTCTTTTATTTTTATATCTGTTTTAATCTGTCACAAATGCGTCCTCATAAAATGCTTCATCATAACAACAGTTATACCCATTTTGTAAATCAGTTTATGTGGCTCATCTACCATACATGTCCCTGTGTTAGTTGTTACAATAGAAACATTAATATTTTAAAACAAGTGCATTAACATAAACCTGTTATTTGCCTTTCAGCAGGACTACTGGAAAATTATTCAACACTGTCTGACTAATCAGATTCAAGAATTCAACAATGCTGTAGTATAAATGGTATTAGATCATAGAATATGACTTGACATTCAGTTATTGTCCAGCCTCTTTCTCGTGTGTGAAGACTGATGTTGCAAGTAATTCATTTATATTTCCTGCATAACATACAGTGCCTCAAAGGCAAGAAAACACCAATTACCTCTCTGTCAAGCCAAGGCCTAATACATCACACACATTCATCCACATACATCAACATGAATGATGCTGATAGCAAGACTTCTGTTGTGTGTTTCCCTTTAACAACTCATGAATGATAATTAAATGTATATATATCCTACTGACATGGAGGAAAAAAGTCAAGGTGGCTGTAAGATTGATAAGATGGTGTTTAACATGGTGTGAGAGAAGTGTGTGTTCTGTCAGATATGAAAGTGTCAAATACATGGACCTGCCTGATTCATCCTGATTCATCCCTACTTCTGCTTGGACTCACCTTCTTCTGCTGTGGAGGTTTGCACAAAACAGTTTATGCCCAAGTCTCTCCTATACTTCAGTGGATCATCTTGCCTGGATACTGTAGATTTGGACCTAAGAGCTGTTGCTGTGATCGTAAAGACTGTCCTGTGCTTATCCCAGGACGCCTTACTCACAATTTGCTCATTCTGAACATCTGTAATGAAGAGGAGTCAAAGTTTCCTCCTCAAGTCATCTCAGGAAGTCTTTCCTCAATGCTCTCACCTCTGACTTGCTCATTACGGAGCTAAATCAACATCCGGATTTCTGTAAAGCTATCAGTAACAGTATCTGAGCATTGAGCAATGTGTTCATGTACGCAGCTGGCTGATGGACCTTTTCAGAAATCCTGTAAAAAGGATTATTTTATTATTTTATATATATAATATTTCATTATTTTAATGTACTGTGCAGGAGATAAAAATTAAATTAAGTCCCCGTTTACACTTGGTATTAAAATGTGTTTGGCGATCTGATCACAGCTGGACAGTGCTAGATACCTCCAAGACGCATTCAAGACACATTTGCTCAAACCACTTTCAGAGGTGGTCTGGGACGCATTTAACCACATACCTTCTGTAGTGTAAACGTTAATACGTCCCGATGCGTCCACAACACGGGCGTAACAGGAAAATACGTCATTAATGCCGGACGTGGAGGTTGTTTTGGTAACAGCGTGACACGTTAGAAAAAAATGGAGAGGAGCTCCGATGTATATAGTTGGAGTGCAAGAAAATAACGAAAGTATGTTGCAGGTTTTATGTTTTAATATAATTTTGCACGGGGACCTTTGACCTTTGACCTATGTATCTGTGACAGCAGATACATAATCTTGTAGTGGCATATGTATGAGGAAGCATATAGTGTAACACACTACATGTCCTCTTTTTTAGAACTAAAAAATGCATCTGGCTGGGATTTTTAATTCAGCAGAAATGTCCAGGATTAAGCGTTTGCTGAATTGGAAGATTGTTGAGCATAATCCCCATTACTACATGAAAAGTGGGTTATATTATAACAATATGTCATTTATTTCTCTCATACCACAAAGATTTGCCAACACTTTTTTAAAATGTACATCACAATTTTTAAAAATTTATAGTTACATTTTATTTTGTGGAACTTCTGGCTAGTCAGATCTGAGAATTCATCCGCACAGGTTTGTTAACCTGCTGGATTTGGCCTAGTGGGAACATATGTTCCTGTACATATGAGGGGCGAAAAATTAATGCTTGAGGTTTGAGAAAGAGTCAAGTCTGAGTCAAGAGCAAGACTCTTTGAGCTGGTCGACATTGAGTCGAGAATGAGTCCTAAAAAAAAACCCTCCCGGGTGGTGCATGGATTTAATTTGACTTATTTGCCATCAATCCTGTTAATATTCAAAAGTGAAATTTCTGTAGGGAAGATTGTGCCTTGTTGGCTATGGAGCAGTTTGGCGCACTCTACATCTCCTTTTCTCTACATGGAGCTGAAGCAAAAATGTAACATAATTTGTCCTAACATAAAAAAATTACACGCATGCCATGCTAGTCTGAGATAGATTCAAAATCCAGTAGAATTGCTTTCACTTCCGAGACAAGACTGAGTGAAAAGGTGGTCTCGAGACCAAGAGTCATAAACACTAGAGTAGAGTAGATTGGTCATTTTGTTTTTGTCTTTTGTCAAGGATGCATTTCACATTCATATTTCACGCATACTACGGAAGGCAGTGTCCTTTTGTGAAGTTGCCATCGAGCCTTTTGCACACCCGATACACTCTTGGAAGACTGTGTGTTCATGGTGTACACTGTAAAACATGCTGTGACTGGCCACACAAAAATCTGCACAGAAATCATGCATAAATGTGAATGGTGAAGCCAACCACAACACATACTGTGACAAAAGGCTGGATGTCTGACAAGACAAGTGATTTTACAAGCCAAATGCTTTACACTGTCATATCTACTCCTTTACTTCAAGTTTGTTGTTTTCTCTGGTCCATAAATGTGTCTGCTGGTCTTATGAAACAGCCTTTGGCTAAGTGACATATTCATGTATCTGCCTTTTATCGTTCATATGAGCCCCTGGTGAACATTGGCCTCTTAACTCTTTTGCAAGCAAATGACTAGTAAAATATTTATATATGCTGAAACGTTGGGCAAACAATAGCCTAAAAAAGACAAAAACTCCAGTTCCATCTCACTTACCATTTCCATTTCACTTGACAAATGTGAAAAGTTTTCAAAAGTTTGTACATAATTTGTTATTATGGCCTCAGAATGTTTCATTATTATGTGTTATTTTGGTTAGTTTTACAATTAGGATAGTGAAATAAGCCTCTTGTATTTGAGGGACACTGTGGCAATTCTTTCAGTATAAGTACCGGCTAGCTTGATCAAACTAGCTTTGTGTTACACTTTGCATTATGTTTCCATCACATTTCATTTCATTCCATTACAGTTTCATTATTAACTGCATTAATTAACAGGAACAATCCACAAACTTCTCCAACTCCAAACCTTAAACTTCATCAAATCCAAGCCATAAACTTCTCAAACTCCAATCCTCTTGAACACGAAAGGTGAATTCTGGAACAAATGTGTGCCCTTAATAATGTCTTGTCTACATTTGAAGACAGCCAGAGTCTGTGGTCTTGTTTACACTTGGTTTTAAAATGTGTCTTGGGCAAACAGGTCACAAGTGGACACCTGAGACACGTGACTGTTTACACCTGTGTCTATCATGCACCTACAAGGTGTCCAGCTGACCACTTGTGTTCAGATTTCATTACTGTCTATGTCACTTCCGCTAGAAGGTCAAACTGCCCTGTGCACAGTTATGTTAAAAGCATTAAACGTGCAGCATACCTTCATTATTTTCTTGAACTCTAACCACATACATCAGTTCTTATGTCCATTTTTTCGAGTGTTGGTGCAAAACAACCACCATGTCCTACATTAATGATGTATTTTCCTATTACATTCTTTTTGGGGATGAATCGGGATGCATTAGTGTTTACATTACAATTGATATGTGGTCAAATGTGCCCCGGATGACGTCAGCAAGTGGTTTGAGTGAATGCATTTTGAATGTGTCTTGGTGGTTGCTTACACTTGTATTTAGCGCTGTCCACCTGTGATCTGATCACCCAAGCATTTTAAAACCATGTGTAAACCTTATCCCCTAACATACCCTTGAGAGATGCCATTCCCTATGCTGTGATGCAGCCCAATGGCTGACACATATGACTTTAGTGTAGACAGCAACTTGCTGCTGTTAAGCAGTCATTAGAGAAAGATCAAGATCCTAGGATTTGGGAAATGCACTGGGTTCAGGCAATGAGCTGAACACCATTCACACCTATACGCCTATAAAAGAGCATACAAGACCAGTGTACTAGGGACTCAAAAGAGTTTGCTGGACTGCTGGGTCACATTCCTCAGCTGAATTGGTCCAGATGTTGGTGACCTGGCTGTCAGTGGTAAATCTCACCATCCATTTGGAGGAGGAAGCCACCAGGGTGGTCCATAAACTAATTAAATTAGCAGAGAGAAATAAGGTCTTGTTGACCATCTCAGGACCACTAGCAGGATTCTACGTCCTAGTTGCTAAAGCCTGCACATTGTGGAAAGAAACAGTGGTAGAGGGGGAAAGGTGTAATTTCAATCCAATTCAAGCTTCATTTGTCATAACAACTTTTTTTTTCCTCCCATTTTTCTTTCCAATTACATCACCTGCCAATTACCACACACTAGCCAGCTCTTCTCTATTATTTGACATCTACCAACCAGGGAAGTGCAACCTATTACAGGGTAGACATTGACACATAAGTCAGTACTGAAAAAGAGAATTGCAATAAAGGGTATACAATAGGATACTGTTTTCCCCCCTTCACTATGTGTACACTATATACACAAGATACGTCATTACACATAAACATGAGTCTGATGTTGTATGTGCAATATCTGCAAGTTGTGCCTGTATGTGGCGTGCAGAGAGGGCTGAGGGGTGACCTCTCCTTAAGGTGCAGTGTGTGATTAATGTCGAGAAAAGCACCAGCAGTTATTCTTGATTGAGAATGTGGATTGCCTGTGGAAAGTAGATTTTCCTGAGTCTCCCTGTGCTTGCTCTAATGACGGGAATAAGGAAAAACAGTTTGAGGTTTGGATGAGTGGGATTCTTCAATGATAATGCTTGTTTAATCTCCACACTGCTTGATGTAGATGTCTCTCTAAGTCAGGGAGCTATCTGCCAATGGTATGCTTACCCAAATGTACTGTTTACAGGGCTTTGGGTCCCAGTTTGGTGCTGTTTCTGTACCAAACAATGATATTACCCATCAGGACACTCTTTTGTGCTTTCAATGAAAGTATGTGAGATGGTGGGGGGCAACTTGAATTTCCTCGGTCTGTGGAAGTAATAGAGACACTGCTGTGCCTTTTAAGTAGCATGGCACACCAAAAGCTGGTAGAGGATTCAATACAGAATGTCTTTCTACTGTCATAACCTTCAAATTACTGAGCTTCAGAGAGCATACTGTCAAAACGCAGCCACCATACGTACCAGCCGAAGAACCTCTCCATGAACTGCATGGAACAAATGCATGGAAAGGTAGAGAGGAAATGAGAGGCAGACAGTGTGTGCACATTCTGGACCAGTTTTGGTGAACTGATTTTGAAAATTGAATGTAGGAACTGCGAGAGGTGAGGTAATTCCTGGTTCAGTGGTTCAACAGAGAATTTCGTCTGTGCACATGTTTGTATGATTGTAAATAATTATGGCAAATAGTGTGACATATCTATCAGTAGGTTTCTGTGTAATGCCAAAATAAATATATAAATGCAGTATATAATGGTATAAATGAGGGCATATGAACTGCATAAAGCAGTACAAATGCATAGAAAAGGTTAAGAGGAAATGAGAGGCAGAGAACTGAGAGACTTTCTAGACACAAGCATTGTAATTCAGATAATTAATTATGTAGTGAAATACAAATAAAGACAGCTGACAGAGCTGAAAGGAATGAGAATTTGTGGGTATGAGCAAAAGTAAGAAAGAAAGAAAGAAAGAAAGATTAATTACTATATTTGTGGCAGGAGAAAATGATGTATTCATGTCTGTCTGTAATATAACACAGCAAGACATAAACTAAACTGCAATAAGTAGTTTTTGTTTTTAGACACAAACATGTTTCTTCAAATTATTCCACGTGTTTCCTTAATCAAATGTACTATAATGTATAGAAGCTTTCACAGTCATTCCAGCTGGTAATTTCAGCAGTCTTACAAATTTGACAAAGATTCTCAATTGTACCATTTCTTATGACCTCACTAATATGAAATCATATGAAATCCAAGCAAATTCCCCTTGGTTTGTTTGAATCCGTCATTTAGGTCCGTCATTCAGAGCAACTCCCAGCGATACCCCTCCCTGCCATCAGACATTGCCGTCTCCTGAATACTAATGCAGTTCTACAATCATTTGTGGTTTCCATTTTCTGCTCACACCATATAAAAAGTGAAACTCTAGCTTCTATCTAGTAGGTGCAGTTGTTAAGATTCTGGACTACTGATCAGAAGATCATGAGTTTAAATCCCAGCATTGTCAAAATGCCACTGTTGGGGCCTTGAGCAAGACACTTAACCTTTAGGTTCTCAGTTAGCCTATTCCAGTTGTAAGTTGCTTTGGAAAAAACTGTCAGGCAAATGACTACAGTGTAAATGTAGTTTGTGTATGTTCTGAGCCATGATGATTATTTTTTACCCTTGTTTATTGTCAATGACTTTGGATTGCCCTTAATATTATTATTACAATATTGTGGGTTGCATTATACCCTTCAAGAATGGCTGTCACGGCTAGCTTACATCCTGTCATAGACACTTGAGGGCTGGCAGAAGCCAAACCTCACCCCTCAATAGAGACCAGTGTTGAAAATATCAGCTCAGCTGGTGGGTCATTATCAGCCTTGGATGCATCTTGCTGACACAGCATCCTTTCCTTCCTGTGATAAATGGTAAGAAGGATGGCTGGCCGATAAGCTATAAATAGGGCTCAGTTGCGTACAAGCCCTTAGATTAATGATTTGAACTAAGCCTATGTCTGCCGCCAAATCATTGATTAGTCTAGAAAGACCGTTTTCTGGACCATAATTAACTCAATTGCAATGCTTGTGTACAGAAAGGTCACACAGTTCTGTACCTCCTGGTTCTCCTTTAACTTTTCCATCCGTTTGTTCTTTTTTATACCGCTTCTTGTTGTAAAGTTGGGTGCAAATGTTTGTGTGCAACCTTTAAGGCAAAACAAAAAAAAGCACAGTACAAGCACTCCAAGCACAGAAGGCACAGTTGATATTTAATTCTAGAAACAAATTCAACAACTGTAATAATAAGGGATAAACGCTAACTTCTGCACTCTACTATATGTTAATCAAAGATTACTCAAATATGAAAATTTAATTATTTAAATTTAAATAGTAAAGATAGTGTTGCTTCCAACCATTTGTCCCATAATCCCAAGTGTGTACTGAGATGTATTTGCAAATGGAGGTCATGACCAGTTCATGTTTTTGTGTGTGAGATGTTTAATTTACAAATCACGTCACAGTACAGTTATTCTCCTTTTCCTCGCTATCAGATAAACATCAAGTGGTAATGAGAACTATTCTGGGCTTCAGGACATCATGCACAGAAAGTAACACATGAACATGCGTGAACACACACACATATACACTCACGCACACACGCACACTGAAGAACCCCCATGTCTCTGAACATTGTTTCAAACACACGTGAGCCCATTGAAACGTGAGGTGAAAATCTTCACAAATCACTGTGATAGTAGAGATTATGGCTGTGATAGTAGAAGGGTGACTGGTGTTGGACTGATTTTGGACTGTTTAGGACTAAGCCTGTCTAATAAAAATGTTAGATCAGTGTGAGGTCTTTTATGAAGGCCAGGATTCTATGTAACCCCCTAGAAAACCTAATGCTGATTGAGAAATCATTAGTACCCAGATACCTACACAGATCAAAGTCCTGCATTAACCTTAATGTTTCTCACACACTTGAATGAGTAGAGTAGGCGATTATGGGTTGGTGTTTATGACCATTTCATTTGTGCCCATCATTAAACGTGGAATCACGTTATAAACATTGGCATGAGCCACATTTTCCACCATAGGAGCTACACACACAATGAAGCATAAACAACCCTTCATGAATTTCCTTTTACACAGAACTTAGGGCTGTCCATTTATTCACAGTAATTGTCACAATGACACCAATTTGTGTATAAGTGCATATGAGAGACACACACACAAAGAAAATAACAGAACTAGGGGTTTGAATGACACAATTTGTTTAGATGTTTTAGAGATAGTGTTTCTATTTATATATAATAAAAGATTCTGGGAAGATTCTGGTAAGGGTGAGCCGGCCCCTTTAGGGTAACGCTTTCCATCAAAGGGAACCTCCGGACTTAGACATAATAAATAGGTTTATATTGAAATAATTGTGATGTGTTTAGAGATTCTGTTGCTAATTTGTTGGTTGGTCCTGTATTTTTGTCATTAACAAAAGAAGTGCTTGCGTGTTAAGCTGACGTAACAGAGGGACGGTGCTAGCACTAATTATAGTGGTATTTCACAGGAGAAATTTTTAATGATCTTAATAATAAATGATCAAAATTTGGTTCTTCTGTTAGCTCTTAAAAACAAAATAGTAAGAGTTTCTTTCTTAGCATTTTCCAGCCATGTTCAATGCAATATTTTAATGACAATCCACTGTACACAAGTAGTGTTACTTGGATGCCATTCAGTGGTAGGCCTTTGGATATGTCAGGTGGGCACCTAAAATCACTATGAAAATGAGAATGGAAAAGCTTTCCATCTGCCTTCACAGCAAAGAAAATTTCGTGTCTATGCAAAAGAAAATAATATATTATTA
Organism: Parauchenoglanis ngamensis; assembly: GCA_030014255.1. Classification (NCBI taxonomy): domain Eukaryota; kingdom Metazoa; phylum Chordata; class Actinopteri; order Siluriformes; family Auchenoglanididae; genus Parauchenoglanis; species Parauchenoglanis ngamensis. The sequence goes on along the minus strand of JAQMYM010019777.1, from coordinate 3,124 downwards.
ATCTTCACTTTTGAATGGCTTTGGATGTGTAGATTGCATTGTCTGGGATTGTTTTGATGAAATCTGGGGCCTGAAAAGCTTTGAGTTGTCTTCACTCGCTGGACTTTTGGCTCAACTCTGCTCAGGTAAATGGAGCTACAGGTAGATCAGGTACTTGCTTAGGAGGTGCTTTTTCACTGTTTAGTCATTGTTTTGTCATTTTCAGCTCTCTTGGAGAATTTTATCTTTTATGAAGTTTGTTGGGCATCACTACATGAAAATCAGCAGTGTAGTGAACATGCTTGGTCATTTATGGGTGACTGAAATTTTTCTAAATCTGACACAAATATTTAGTTCAGTTTGGTCTAGAAAAAAACTCTCCAAAATAATTGATAAATAAGGCCTAATGTGGGAAAGTGTGATATTTTTATCATCAAATGATATTAATTAGAGCTCAAGACTGACACCAGGAAATTGTGACAAAGACAAGCTTCTGATATCTCACTTTCTGATCTAAGAGCTTAAAATAACCAATTACAAGTGTGTATTTTAAGTTTTCAGCATTACTTGTTTGACAGTTTTTGCATCACAGTGATGAACACATTTAGATTATTGTAAATCATTCACATTTCCATCAAATTATAGTAATGGAGTGCGTATGTGTATGAGTGTGTGTGTGTGTGTGTGTGTGTGTGTGTGTGTGTGTGTGTGTGTGTGTGTGTGTGTGTGTGTGTGTGTGTGTGTGAGAACTGAACATAATGAGTGCACAGGCGACAGCATAGCAAATCAAGCTTTTCTGTAATGCTTAAGGCCTTACATTTCTCTAACCATGCAAGTCTATGAATGTGTCATTTCATAAGATTCAAGATTCCCTGTCTTTAACAATGAGGCAGTAATTGTAGCCCATGTACCAGACTGATCGAGTCTGCACACTGTTAAAATACGTTTCAAACTACTGAGCCAGATCTTTAGCTCAGATTCCTTGAAGAAAGGCAGTGTATATGGTGGACACCTGGCAAATTGGAATGCACATGCAGAATGAATGTCCATCTATAATGCAGGCTTAAATGGTACTTAAAATTAGAAATATTCACACTGCTCACATAAACCTTACTGTTTGTAATGCATCAGTAGCCTTAGGTACATTTTGTGCAGTTTTATAAGGAACTTGGAGAATCTGCCACAGGTCCCCTGGAGACTTTGACTGTTGACAGTTTCTGAAAGTAAAACATGACACCCGGATTTATTTTTTTGATAAGTGGTCTATTACAGAACATGTTAGCTTCTTTACTGTCACAGAAACATTTTTCTGTTACATTTAGTTAGTAATGTTTGGAAATCATTTTTGCTCACCCGATAATGCAGAATTCATAAAATAAACATCTTAGGCAAAATCTGTATTTTTAAAAACTAGGCTGCCAAAACTTTTACACAGTACTGTATAAAATTAAATGAAAGGACCAAAATGTTACAACTGACCCTATCGTCTGGGGTCATCTCATTCAATTAAGTATGTGGGAGATATAAGTATATTTTTGCTAATTATTTTATCATGTAGTAAAGAACCCCTATGTAGTTACACTTTATTTGCTAAAACATATTTGGAGTTGGGGAGTCCATGATATACTAATAGGCCAATCACATGAACAACAAATGATATACTTGGAAACTTCATCCATTGTGTCATGAAGTTTTCCAGGAAGGAAAGAACCTGATCTTATATACTTGATCCTTCTTTACAAATGTTTACAACTGACCCCGTTTACAACCAATCATGTTACAACTGACACCTGTTACAACTGACACTCCATTACAACTGACTCTTGGTTCAAATGACCACTGCTACAACTAATTCTTGTTACAACTGACCCTTGTTACAATTGACTCCTATTACCACTGACTTTTGTTACAACTAACCCCTCTTACAACTAACACCTCTTACAACTGGCCCTTGTTACAACTGACCCTTATTACAATTGATGCCCAGTTACAACAAATCTCTGTTACAACTGACCCCTGTTACATCTAAACCTTGTTAAAAAACAGTCCCTGCTGCAACCTTCCCCTGTTACCACACTCCCCATTTACAACTGACCAATGTAACAATTGACCCATGTTACAACTCACCCCTGCAACAACCGATGCCATTACATAAAGGACAAATATTTCCACAAATATGTCAAAAACATAGCCCTGTTATAGATTGGCAACCTGCCCAGGGTGTACCCTGCCCCCCACCCAAAGTCCACCGGAACTGTCCCAAGCTTCCTCGCGATCCTGTTGGATAAGCAGTATAGATAATGGATGGATGAATGGATGGATGGATGGATGGATGTCTATAACATTTAAGAGAACATAGGCAAAATTCCTTAAGAAGTTCATTCATTTGAAATAAGCAAAAAATACAAATATGTACTTCACATACAGCAGACCACAGGTGATTATTAATATCAGTGTTATTTGTTTCTACCAATAACACCATCACTTCTCATAGAAATGCTGCCAGATCTGCCACCATTATGTTCCTGCCTCTAGCAAAATGATTTCCGCTCCATTTAAGATATACATGCTTCCCTTGCCACCCTTCATAGTCTGCTTTTATCTGCTGTCTGGCAAAGGACACTTTGAGTAACATTTACGCTTTATCTAATAACTAAAATGGTAATAGTGTTTTTTTTTTTATTTCCTGAGCATTTTTGTTAGCTCTCTTGCATTTATCTTGCTGATTGCAGAAATTTACTTAATCTTTTCACATCCAATGAACACACAATCCTATCCCATAATTTTAACTAAATCATAGTCAGCCAGTCTGGGCCCTGGGTTCCACGTCCATAAAATTATTAGTAGCAAAACGTTTCTCTTTTTAATTGTCTTTTTAATTGTGAATTGAGAAGTGACCTTTTCACATGAGAGGTATACCTTCAAAAAGAGAGTTAATTAAAAATGAACCTTCATGTGTGTTTTCCAATAATGAATTTTGTGAAATAAATTATATTCTTTTATTTTAATTAAAATAACGTTGGGATGAGAACACAGAGACAGAGAAAGAGAAAGAGAGAGACAGAGACAGAGACAGAGAGAGAGAGAGAGAGAGACAGAGAGAGAGAGAGAGAGAGAGAGAGAGAGAGAGAGAGAGAGAGAGAGA
>JAQMYM010019316.1:0-21654 GCA_030014255.1 Parauchenoglanis ngamensis | reverse complement strand
ACGCATACACATGGAGAACATGCAAACTCCACACAGAAAGGCACCCTGGGTGATCTGGGGATCAAACCCAGGACCGTCTTGCTGTGAGGCGACCACCACACCACCGCTAACCACCACACCACTGTGCCGCCCACTGAATGAAAATAATGAACTGTTTAAACGTAGCTGTTTAAGCATGCTGCCACTGGTGGTCGTATTATGTACCTGCTGCTACCCTCAAAGTCATATAACCAATGCTCTGGAATTGTTGTTATCTAGTACATCACAACAACAATAACTGTGTTCAAAAGAGAATATGGATATTAAACATACAGAGAAGTTAGATATTAACATAAAAAGAAATAGATAGATAGATAGATAGATAGACAGATAGATAGACAGATAGAAATAGAAGGTAAACCTAGATATTAAAATCGAAAGAGATAGCTAACTAGATAGATAGATGGATAGATACAGATAGTTATCAAAAAATGAAACAGACGGGGAAGTTAGATATTAATATAAAAAGATAGATAGATAGATAGATAGATAGAGAGTGATAAAAAATTAAATAAATGGGAAAGGTATATTAGCAGTTAAGCATTGAATAATGAAGTCAATGGGAGAAGAATGAGTGATAAAAAAACAGAAATCCAGAGACAGAGGGATGAAAAGACACGGAGTGCTTACTAGCATTGCCCAGAACATGTCTAATAAGTTTGGAGGTATTACTTTGAAAATTTTCTACATGGGAGTTAAATGGGAAACTATATAGAATTTCCCATTCAAACTCTATGGGGAGAAAATGAATTGAAGTCAATGGGAAAAAGATTGAAGGATAACAAACAAAGCAGGAGTGATAGAGGGATGAAAAGAGGTAGTGTACTTTTTAATGTTGCCCAGAACATATCTTGTAAGTTTGTAGGTAATAGTTTGAAAATTTACAAAATGGGATCAGTTCGAAAAGTGTTTCTATTCAAAGTCCATGGGAAAAAATTAATGGCAAGAGGGATCAAAAAAAAAAAAAAAAAAAGGGATGCGAGTGGAATATCAAAACAAAATGTCATAGCCACTGAACCAGCAACAAGGAAAAGGTTTCTACGTTAAATGGAAATTGGGTTATTAATCCTGGAACAATAAAAATAAAGATAAGAAACCAAAGAATAACAGCATAGTGCTTTGCTTTCAAGAACTATATCAAAATGTTAGCAGTCATGTCATAAAATAATATTTTTTGTTAGTGTAGAATGTTGTTGTTCTTGGCTGTTTGTTGCATTGTGTCATGGCCTGTTGACTATTCTATTTATGGTTAGTTGCATATTGACCGTATGCAAAATTTATTTAATTAAATGTAAATTTTACTTGATGATGTCATTTTGGTATAGCCCAAAATTTCACCATCTTCTCACAGCAGTAGTAACATACGACTGTAATTATACTCATTTGTCCAATTAACTGCAACATTCTCAGATACCATACAGGGCACCAAAACTTTCTAGCAGAAACTCTGTGGAATTGGAAATAAGTTAATGTGTTTTAGCAGCAGTAGGTTAATTCATTAGAAATAGGTTAACTCACTCTGGCCCTGGAGTATACCTGTCTTGCATAATTTATTATTTCCCTACTCTAACACTCCCACTTCCACTTAGGAAGTGCTGCTAATTAACTGATTAGTTGAATCAGGTGTGTTGGGAGCAAGGAAAATACTAAAATGACAGAGGGTACTCCCTCTGACCAGGTTTGGGAATGTGTGACTTAAAAGGTGGACTTAACAGTCAATTCAACACATATGTGTAACCAATTTGAAACTGTATGAAATGGAGCATATTCAATGTGTAAATCACAGTTTGATCAGGCCAGTGTATTCTCTTGATGCAATCTGAAAGGAAAAAGCATTCTGAAAAGCCCCCTAAAGATTGTACAACAAGAGAAACAATAGCAATAATTGTTCAGATAAATGTTGCCACATAGTGTCAAAGTAGATAAATTAGTTTCTTTTTTGTACAATGTGCTTAGTTATTTCTTATTCATAATCAGCCAGAAAACTGCCCTTTGCTTTGGATTTAACAAAAAAAATAAAAATTAAAACATGTGAGTCACAACTGTGCACAGATATATTCATATGGATTATTAAGGAACAGAGAACCAGAGCAACAGTTTGATTTCTCAACAGGAATAAAACCAATGAAATTTTTTCTTTTCCCCTTTTCTTTTTGTCTTCCCTTTTCTTATTCCATAAAGGTTTGGAAATTTGGATAAAACTAATGTAGAGAGTAACTTAAGGTCTGAGAGACAAGAGAGGAAGTCTACTTCACTTTAGTTAGCCAGGGGCAGAAAGACATAAGAGTAGCAGTTTCTATTGTAACAAGGACAACAACTCTGGACAACAATGCAATAAACAGATTTTTTTTTTTTGCAAAGGGCTCTGCTTGCAGTTTAGAGTGAAGACGATTCCAAGATTGTGATTTCATAAGATTCTTCCTGTGATCACATTGTAATTTCACTGCCATCCATTCTGGTTCTTAGTAATGAAGAGGTGAAAAAAAAACCCAAATACAAAAATAAATTTGAACTAATTTGTACATTAGCAGCAAGCACGTTCTCTGGTTAAGTCTGATTGTTCCCGTTGCAGTTTCAAGCCCTTCACACCAGAGTCATTCCTATCTAAAAGTGGAATCTTCTGACCTGAAATAAAAAGAACAAGATTACATACAGATCATTAGTTAAAATGCATTCAGAAAGTCCTTTAAGAAGCTACACTATATAACCAAAACCTGACCATCACACCCATATGTGGGCTAAGGTTGGTGTGGAAGAACTTGAGAGGCCTGCACAGACTCCTGACCTCAACCCAGGGCTGGATTTAGCCTTGGTTGTCTTTACTATGAGGTACAGTCAAAATATCAAGGTGGGGGTTTTATTAATCATGCTTGCCGGTTAAATATAATATTTGTATTACAATGAAGAACTGCAGGTAATCTGCCATATGTTTAATATAGATTTTATTTTAATTTTCATTCCTACACAGCCATCCACAAGGATAGTGGGATGGTGTTCCTGTAGCTCAATATTATCCTGTAGACAACAACTGATTGATTTTTAGTCATATACAGCTAAACTGGAGGTGTCAAACTCAAATTCTGCCCAAGCCACATCAGCATGTTTGTGAGATCCCAAAGGGCCATAAACAAAGGCACCTATTTTTTTGTGTAACATATCATATTGATTAATGTTAATAATCTAGGCTCTATAATTTGAACAGGGCATTTGTGGGGGAAAAGAAAAGCTAATAAACTATTTAAAAAATATTCACTATTGGATGATAATATTTATTATACTGATTAAAGTTTTTTTTAATGAATGTATTCCTTTGTTTCCTCAGATTTTATTGGCTACTAACTGATGTAGCAAGAAACAGGATTAACCAGTTGGAATCCTTTTTGAAAACTACTAGGCACCTATAGCAGCATTACATAATCACAGAGATATCATTACTCTATGCCAAGACATTTTAGACAATTTTGAACACCCAGTCAAGTTAGTTTCAATTTTATATCATCTAAACCTTTTATATCATTTAAATCTTTTCATGATTTTCTCTTTGCATACCAGAAGACTATGTAAGTGAACATCGCTGTTTAGAGCTTCCCCCCCACAACAGTTTCATCAACGAGCACTGATAAGCAAAAGAAGGCTCTTCTTTTTCTTTAATTTTTTTTTGCCCAGGAGTGCATGTACTACAGTCACGGTCGGGTAGTAAGTACTTAACCGACATTAGTACATATTCATATTGAGTATTCGGATGCAGCCACAGTTTTTTTTCATTGGACAACACTGGTTCAGCACAGTGATTGCATCACTGTTGTTGAAGCATTAGAAACCTTGAAAAAAAAAGAGGCTGATTGGGCTGAAATTTTATCCTCAAATGTGCTACTAAATAAATTTTACAGTTAATACAGCAGTATTTTTACTCGCAAATGCAAGTAAAATGCTCACACCGTCGAGCCCTTTTTTCTTCTTCTACTTCTTCTTCTTATTAATAGGGGCCCAAGCAAAAAGTGTTTGTATCCCTACTTTTCTCTTTAGGATTTTTGTTGTTCTTCTTCTTCTCCACTAAATCTGATCATACAGACAAAACCATAAGCTATATAGACATGAAACTTGGTCAATAGTTAGTCCCCTCCCACTACTCAAGCTCAAGATATGAGCCTGACTGACCTAATGGCGGCGCTATAGTAATGCATTTTAAATACTGGGCTGGTACTGGTGTCGGTTGGAGCTGGTTCAACTTTGAACCTTCTAAGAACTGATTTGCTTTTCCATCGGCTAGAGAGCCACGTGTATACGCCACAACATGTCTGTATACATCTTTGATTTCCCAGCAAAGCTAGCAAGAACAACAATAATGGTGGACTACATCTCTTTTAGATTATCGTCCCGCTTGGATCATTGTCTCTCTTGGATTAAGCAGACTAGACACTATACGAGATCTATTTTGTTTAAAATTTGTGGTCACAAAGTTTAGTTGGTCCTGTTGGTCACAAGATTCACAGCAAAATGTTAGTGCTGCTCTCTAATGAGCTTTCCTGGCCAAGAGCCAGTTCTTTGGCTGTCAAAATGTCAAGATCTATTATGAGATTAGATTGGCACCTACTCTGAACAGGCCCTCAAATTACCTTGGTGGAAAAGGGGTATGTGAGTAACTCTGTTACAAAGGAGTAACAGTCTCACGCATGTTTCAAGGACCACAGAGTACCAAGTTTATTTATTTTTTTAAGTTTATTTAGCAGTTGGTCAGTTTAATTACTTTCGGTAAGGTGTATTGTGCATGCACATTAAGTATGACTAGTGCAATTTTCATTGTTGTCTGAGTTTAATTAAGCCAAATGCATAATAGGATAAAGTTACAAGGTTCCAAAAAAAGACGTTTTGAAGAATAGTCCCACCTTTATGCTTACATTACAATCAGACATTTGTCAAAACCATCAGTCTATTTTCAATCCAATTAAAAATAAGGATTCCGAGCACAGAACTGAACATTTCTTGAGTACTGAGTGCATCATTAATCAGTTAAGGTAAGACCATACCAGTTTTATTTTTTCATGATAATGTAGATTTTTGCAATCTTTCAATCAGTTTTTGCAGTGTGACAAGGTGCATTATCCACTCTGAAAGAGGCCACTGCAATTAGGGAATAATGCTGCCACATAGAGGTGTACTTGGTCAGCAATGATGTTTAGATGTCAAAGTAACATCTACATAAAAGCCAGGATCTAAGTTTCCCAGAACATTGCTCAGAGCATCACATTGCCACACTTCTACCCAAAGTACATCCATCTTCTTCCATTGTTCCATGGTTCACTTATGATGCTCACGTGTCCATTGTAGATGCTTACAGCACACACAGGAGTCAGCATGGGAACTCTGACCAGTCTGCAGCTGCGCAGGCTGCAATGCACTGTGTTCTGACATATTTCTTTCATATCCAGCATTAACTTTTCAGCAATATGTGCTACAGTAGCTCTTCTGTGGAATCAGACCAGATTGACTAGCTTACACTCCCAACGCACATCAGTAAGCCTTGGGTGCCCATGACCCTGTTGCTGGTTCACCAGTTGTCCTTCCTTGGACCAATTCTGGCAGGGACTAACCACTGTTTACCAGCAACACCCTACAAGACCTGCCATTTTGGAAATATTCTGACACAGTCGTCTAGCTATCACAATTTGGCTTTTGTCCAAAGTCGCTCAGATCCTCATGCTTGTCTGTTTTCCTGCTTCCAACACAGGACTGTTCACTTGCTGCCTAATATATTCCATCCCTTCACAGGTGCTATTGTAATAAGGTAATAAATATTATTCACTTCACCTGTCAGTAGTTTTAATGTTATGGATGACCTGTGTATATTAACTGAGTGACTTCACTATACCCTGCATGAAACACTGCCAGTGTAACATGGATGGCAAATTTCTTTTTCATTTAGTGACCGTGTTATGGTCTGGTAAAAAATGCAGTTAGTATATACTGTATGCTTCTGGCATTAGTATGGTTATTACAATGAATTGTGCCACTACTTTGTATTTAAATTATAGAAATACAATGGTCAGCCCAAACCGTAAGTTTAGGGTCATTTTTACTTGAACTGATTAGCTGATAACCCACTCTAAAAGTCAAATAGTCAAAAACAAATGGGCAAATAGTGCCTATTCTGCATGAGTCTGGTGAATTCGTTCAGCTTTTTAACCATGTCAGTCTTTTAATGAATTTTAAATGATTTCTGATCTCTTGAAACATTGTACTGCATAGTTAAGAAAGGATTTTTACTGTTGACTTGGGTACTTCAAAAACAAACAAGCCATGAGCCAATCACATTGAAGCACACACTTCACAGTTTTATCATTAACCTATTGTCATAGAAATTTTAAAGTATCTCCATCTATGGATACCTTAGTGTTCTATGGAAGTTAGTGAGAGCTAGATACCTGTGGTGTAGTCTGAACATAGTACTTTACCTCACAGATTGCCACTTGGGGTTATTTATTATTTGGGGTAATTAGAGTTAATTATTTTTCCTTATTATTCCTTGGCTTTTGCTTAATTTTTTGGTAATTTGGATAATATGCAAAACCTTCTTTTGTGAACTAGTCCTAGTCCCAGCATAAAATCATTCTCCAATTCTCCATCAGTAAATGGGTTCATCTTTTTACTCAGTCCATGACTGAATTTACAGGATGCCCCTGTTGCCATTTCACTAGTATTAGTGTGGAAGTTTTTCTGAGCAGTTCAGTTCTGTTTCACACCTGCTTTTTGGCCCACAGCTGTCCACCCTTCAGAAAGTCGGTACTAAACTTTGGGTGTTTAGCTTCAGTTAAATTCCTGAGTTAAATTTTGATAGTGCTTGAGGGGTGAGAGTGCAAGAGATTGATGTGCGTGCATGAGAATGAAAATAATTCTGCTGATAATCTTTATTTAAAAGTTTTATTTAAAGATTATTTTTTTTAAGTAGAACTTAAAAGAGCTGCAAATGGACTTTGAAAAGCCTCGTGAGGCTTGTGAGCCACGGGTTGAGAACCACTGAGTTACATCACCAACAAAGATTAGTGAGAGCCTGTTACAGAAGCAGCCATGCAAGCTCAAGCCATGAGACTACCTCCACCATGCTTGACACATGAGCTCCTATGTTTTGAATCATGAGCAGATCCCCCCTTCCCCCCTTCCTCTTTATTTAAAGAATAAATTTAGAAGTCTACAGAAGCATTCTATATGCCAGTTTAAGAGAAAGGCATCCAGTCTAATTGGGAGGAACTTGATCATGCAGCAGGACAATGACCCTAAGCACAATGCCAACACAACAAAGGACAAAGGAAGTTTTAGACTGGCCAATTGAGCATGTACTTCACCTCCTGAAGAGGAGACCAAGAGCATACTCTATAGATGGATTGTAGTCAGCAAGTAAAGGTGCAAATTCCTCCTGCAATGTCAGAAGCTTCTTTAAAAAACGTCTTACGCGTGCAGCATGATTTAGTGTAAATAACTGTGGTGCATAACTGATAAATCTGTGTGGCATTTGAGAGGGTTGTGGGTCCTCGCACCCAAAATAATACACAATGTCAAACCAGTCTCATTCATACTAAGCGAGAGCACCTTTCTTCAACACAAAAAGTTGCATGATGAAGATAAGTGCCCCCAGGAATGGAACATTTACAGCAATGTAAACGCAGATTAGCAGGGGAGTGGGGAGGGGGACAATCACTCCTAGGTATGGTATGAGACGATCAAACCTAGTGTGAGTACACCCTAAAATGATAAGCCCAAACCCAACCCAACCTCTCCCCTCCCCCAAAAACAAACAACAAAAAGAAGCTGCGGGACAAGCCTGGAAAAGCAAACAAAAAGAATGCAACAGTCTGATATCAGTGGGTCACCAGCTTGACTAGGTTATTGCAGGCGTAGCAAACTGCCTGCATTCAGACAGTAGCACAAAACGGAATGCATATATACAGTGCATCCGGAAAGTATTCACAGCGCATCACTTTTTCCACAATTTGTTATGTTACAGCCTTATTCCAAAATGGATTAAATTCAGTTTTTCCCTCAGAATTCTAGACACAATACCCCATAATGACAATGTGAAAAAAGTTTACTTGAGGTTTTTGCAAATTTATTAAAAATAAAAAACTGAGAAAGAACATGTACATAAGTATTGTACTTTTTGTACTTATTGTAAGTGAAGCGTTGTGAATACTTTCCGGATGCACTGTATATGACAATAAAACTTGAAACTTGAAACCTAGGTGCAGTTGATTATGTTGTTAGAACAGACCCCTTGTTTCAGGGAGCAGACCATCTTCAACAAACTTTTACAGAAACTTGCCATAACTGTATCTTGATGTCAGTAGTGAACAGGCTTTGCAGGTTATAGAAATACTGAAATACTTTACTGATGATTAATTATCCTTATCTGAAACTGCATTCTTGCATCTAGAGTAAAATGAACAATGGACACTGCAGTTTAGCAGTCCTGCTACCCACTGCACCACCATGCATGATATGATCAGGTTAATTTAATGCTAGTCATTTCTTCTTGTTAACACCAATGCCACTCATGTCATCTACTTTGTCTTCTCATAAGATTTCATAATGTAATTGGATCATGTTTCCACTAGGTCAGGATCATACTCACTCTACATAATTCAAGCTAGAAGATTGAATTTATGTTTAAATTAAATGTAGTGAAACAATCAGATCACATTTTGAGTATGTAAATATTTTTATGTAAACTTTGTAAACTGTAAATTATATTTTATATATATTATAGTCATTGTAGACATTTTCAAAGTGTACATTTTCTCAATGCATAGTGATGAACATTGCAGTCAAACTGTTTCATTTTTCCATTTGATCAGAAATGGAAACTCCTCCAAAAGGCTGCTTCAATATCTCTTATCCTGGTGATCACCTGCAGACTTCAGTCTAGCTTATTTACGCTGGTCCTGGAGTACGGGCTTCTTCCTTGCCTGACATCTTTTCAGACCACGGCCTTGTAGAAGAGTGGATGTACATACTTTGGTACCTGATGCCTCCAGCTCCTTCACCCGTTCCTTTGATGCTGTCAATTGAATGTTTCAGATCTAAGTATGTGTTTCACTGGTTGTTAATTTCCTGAACAATTATAAATTATAAATATCATCGGCCAATACAAACAAAAATACACAAATATCTACTTAAAAAAAATAAAACTAGTAAAAATATACTAACTGTAACTAAAAGTCATATAAAAACACATTGCATATTCCTAGTTGAGAAAATTATGCACTTGAGTGTTGTACTACTGCCATTTCTACCTGTTAGAGATCAAACATGAATACAAATTGATATTTTATATATTTCATATTTGTTGATTTTAGCTTGTAAATAAATGGTTTTCCACACTGCGAAAATGCACTAATAGAAAGATGTCCTGTTTTTAAAAAATAACATTTAATTTTGACTTTCTTAAATTAAGGATGCACAGATGCACAGTACACTGTTAGAGTTTGTTTCTAGATGAATTCAGATCAAAATTAGCTGCAATAGCCAATGATGCAGACAAAGAAAATTAAAATATCTAAGAACAAGCCTGCTTTTCTTACACAAAAAAATTCTTGACAAGATTTTTCATTTTGGGCAAAAACAAAGATTAATTTCCTAGAAATAACACATTTTTACTTTTGTGAAATTCACTTTTTGGAGTGCAGTAGCCCTTTGTTTTGTGGTTAATTTTCTAGTGTCCAGAGGTGAAGGATTCACAAAAACAACTTACGGGATAGACCACTCCCGCTTCCAGGTTATATCCAACTACAGGTACAAAAATATTTGATAGAAGATAGTGGTTTGGTTTACAGTCCTACAGTACACACACACACACACACACACACACACACACACACAGTCACACAGTGACTTCATGATCTCAGCTATTTTATTATACTCCTCCTAGGTCACTCTATTGTCCTGATCCATATTAATGTCCATAGAATTGTATATCACCATTCTGTAGGTCACTAACAGTGCAGTGGAATCAACACAGGAAGCTTTGCCCAGAGTCTTTTAGAGTCAGGGCTCATTAAACTAATGCTTTGATTAGACAAAATAACTTGAGTGCCAAAAAAAAAAGTTTTTAAATCATTGTTTAATGGTCTATCAAGATCAGCGTGGGATCTGTCGCCACACTACTAAATAAACAATTCTAATGAAGTCCTTCAGCATGCAGGGCACCTATTGACTTGGTAACTGTATAAATAGCTGCCCTGTCCCCTGCCTCTCCATTGATGGTGTCTTCTTTAGGACTTAGATCCTGAGATTCCATGGGCCAGCAGGGCATGCCATCCTATCTGCATGTCCACTTAGCCGGTGAGAAAAGTTTATGCAGTGTTTTACAGTCTATACAAAATCAAACATGCAAAACTGTCTAGCCATATATCAAAAGAAATAGCTGGTATAACATTTATAAAAAATTTTTTAGTATGTAGGCCATGAAAAGATGTCTATCACAGACATGACATAAACTACGACATAAATAAATAAATAAAAAATTGTATGTAGGCCATGAAAAGATTAAGTTAAGAATTAATTTAAGATTTAAAGATGAGTTTGTATGCAAGAGTTTTAATTATGCAAATATTATCCAAAGTAAAAGATATGTTTAAGTGCCAGATCAAAGCTGAGCAGGAGTAATCAAAAAGGACACTTTATGGGTCTGTTTGCATTGAGCCAGACTGTGTGAGGGTGCCATGGGCACGTGTATTCTATTTAACTACTAGTAGACCTGCTAAATATTGAAACTACTAATTTCCCTCCATGGTTTATACTCACTATATTTACATGCACAAAATATTCCAGATTTTGCCCTTATTCAGAAAAACACAATATTCCTAGTAAGCTGGTTACATGGCTAATGAGAATAAATATTCCACTAATATTTCTGTTTACATGCCAGCATGTCAACCTCAGCCTTGCAAACAGTTGTCTAGTTGGTTAGTGTACGGTGAACAAAGTGACTGTAAACAGGCGAGACGGGCAAACTTCCGTAAAAACCCCAACTGAGACACATATTCTGAATGTGCTGTATACATATCCAAAGAATGCTCCTAAAACTAGAACAATATCAGCAATAAACAGAAAATATGCTCTTTACATAATCCAAATCAAATTTGGAATATTGTTTTATTTGGAATAATAGTGGAATATTAGTGTGCATGTAAACATAATGATTGTTGTGGTAAATAAGTCTCCCATTTCCCTAAATAATCACTCAATAAATCACTTGGGTATGTAAATGACCACAGGATGTTTACATTGGTTATGTTGTATTACAAAATGGTTTATTTTTTCAAATGTCAGCAGATTATTTACAGAAAAGCTATTATACAATAATAGGCAAGTTATAAACCCCAGCTGATTGCTGATACAAAATTAAAAAAAGAACCTTATAATACATTATCTACATGAGCCACTTCTAATGTGTAGAGTTGGCTGAGGAGGATTGTCTGAAATCCTTTCTAAACATTTTGCTTTCTGCATGTACTCACAGAGCTTAAAGACATATAAGACACTTGTGTACTTGTGTGAAGATCAAACTGGTACAACAATTCACGAAAAAACAAATCAGTGAAACAACTGGACTTTAAGGGAGAATATTGACAGAATGACCTTCTCAATGATTCAGTATACTCAGTGTTACACTGTGTTCTTCATACAGGAGTGATTAAAAAAAAAAGGTAGAGCTTGAGCTGGAGCTATAAGGTCTTGGTTGATCAACAATGTTTGGATTATAAAAATTGTGCAAATTTGATTTCATGTCAAAATGTCTATTAAATGACAAATCAGGGAATAACTTAATTGTATTGTACTTTAGTCTACTAATAAATGTGGCTGTCTCTTTCTGTCTGTGGTAATATTTTACCTATATATAATAAATCCAGGAACATTATAGGGGCTCGCATGTTTACTGTACATGCACAACCACGAACATTCCTAAAACTTCTGCAAAATTATGTTACAATCACTGCTTCATTCTCACATGGACAAAATCATCATCACATGCTCACTGACATACGAACACACAAAACACCAGTCAATCTCATGCTTCCTAATGCCAGCATACTCAATATAAACCCTTAATGATATGTAATGTGACTGTAGATAAGGAAGAATTCTAAACATTTTAATTTTACATCAGTAATCAGTTAGAAAAATTCATGATAAAGGATAATTAGGCATTGTAATAATGAATATTCTTGAAGAGGGGCAGCTTAAGTTGAACTAAAATGTGATCTGTCACAAGTCAATGTGTAAACTACAACCACTGCAATCATTTCTTTCTCTCTCTCTCTCTCTCTCTCTCTCTCTGTCGCTCTCTCTCTCACTCCTACTCTATATTCAGCAAGTAGCTCAGAATCACAGCTTTCTCCTCCATTTATATCACACTAGTGCTCTCTAGTGGACAGATCTGCTACTGATGGTGAACAATGACAATTACATAAGATAATAATAATAATCATCATCATCATCATCATTATCATACATGGCTTTCGTTAAACATCACAATCTGTTTAGTCAAGGATAATTGTAAAACTGTTACAAGCAACACATCATAGAAGGCATTACAGACATGATAAAAAATAAGACTCGTACAAATGGCTAAAGCTGAACAGTTAGGGAATACTTTGGCTTAAAGAAAATCTAATCACTAGAAATAATCATCTGTATCTGTGAATCTGTGGCATGAATGACTTTATTCTTACTTTTAGAAAATTATGAATTGGTACAAAGAATTTCCTGTGTTGTATGCTCTGATTAACAAGCATGTCCATAAAAATTTGCAATACAAAAGGAACTCATGGGACTATGATTTCTCTATAGTAATCTTTTTAGAGTTAACACTGCTGCTATACTGAACCAATATATGGAAAGGTACTGTACTGCTTTATTCATTTTCTTTAAAAACCTATTTAAATACAGATAGTAATTTAAAAGAGTGAATAAACCATTAATCTAATCCCTTCAATGAACTATAAGTCCCTTCTATAAGTATGCCCAAGACAAAAAAATCAGGAACTGCTGCAAGTTCCTGCAGAAATAGCAGCAGGGTGGCACTGTAACTACATATATCACAATGTAAAAAAAAAAAGAAAAGTATTAATACTACAAACGATGCACAACAGATTTTAAATGATAAACTGCTGTAATAAAACTAGGTTTGAGTTTTTGACATGTCCTGTAGTACTTGAAACACTGGATGGTACAATAAAGTGGTTTCATTCTGAATGTGTGACAGACAGCCATGATGAAATGTGAAATGTTGTGATTGCACGTTGTCACATTCAAGACTATCCAAACCAAACTAACAAGGCAGCTCCAGTGCTTGAGACTGGCTTTCCTGTCAACCATCTTTTAGATGAGATAATATTTAAAAAACACGCCAAACACATCACAATTGTTCCTAATGCATTAAAAATATGCTACTTTTTTATGCAATGAAATATGAGAATCAGCAGACTGTTAACCTGAATGCTTAGGGGGAAAAACTTTGTAAATTTGTAATGTTGTAATGAGGTTTTTATGCTAACTACCAGAGGCTTCTGGTTGATTAGTTAAAAGGTTGAGCCGTGGGGATAGTCATGTGACCATGCCGGCTGGAAACGACCAGGTAAGTGCCCTAATCTGCCTCACTGAAAGAATGTTAAATCTGTGCTCTAAATTAAAATGCTCTCATAGACTGAAACGTTCTACCTGAATCGTTTATCCTGATTTTTTAATGTGAATTTCCTGAATTTACACACTTTTTTGTTTTTTTGCCAAGCATTTCAGGTTCAGGTCCTGCTAATTCTGATGTCATTCCATACTTTTTGCAATGGCCCCAAGCATCAGGACACAGAGAAGTGCTGAACACAGCAAAGGCAAATCAGCAGTACAGTTTTCAAGGTCATTAAAGCTGTATTGGAAAAGCACTACAGGGAGGAACAGCCATTTTACCAGTGGCATTTCCAGGACCAATGACCTCCTTAGAAAAGTAAATAGTTAAAGTTAAGATATTCATGTGTGTGGGATTAAAACCTACACTGAGAAAACACAAGACTACACACAAACTTAACAACAGCACTTTTCTATAGGAACCCTTTGAAGAGAAAAATATCCTTAATAATTATCGCTCTATTAGTTGAGCAGATAACTCCAACAAAGATAGGAGTGATGCTGGAGATTCAGTACTAACTTGACTGGAGTACCCAAACAGATCATAGCATTTTGACTGTAAGTCATTTACTGGTTATAGAGGACAGCAATACACTGGGAATAAAAATAAACTGAAATCTCAAACAATAGGAAAAAAGCATTTGTCTAGACAATTTAATTTCTAATTATTTTGTGTCCATAATAAATGATTAAATGTTTGATAATTAATCAATTAATTTGTTAAGTAAATATCAGTAATCTAGATTAACTATGAGAGAGTCCTTATAGTAAAGTGTGGTGGATTTTGTAGAAGATCACAGCAGTATCCTAAAATCCTGCACAGATGAGTCATTTAGAAGGTGCAAAGCATAAGCCATTCATTCTTAAGGTGATTTAAACCATCTATACTGTAAATAGTGTGTATCCACACTGAATGGAAGCATCACACACACTGAAATGGTTAAATATATTCAGTTAATTGGATGTGGTAAATGTAGATGGCGGATGGCATAACCTCTCTCTGGTCCTCAGGTGCTAGCTCTGTCTTTACAGAGGCTGAGCGCTGAAAAAGCCCATGCAGTACCGGATTGACAGAAAATGCTTTCCAGAAGTGCAATGAAGAAACAAACATAAGGACAAACTTCCAAAGACTTCAGCTTTCCTGTTCCCTGTATGTCGTCAATGCAGCTGTAAGTGTAAGAGCAGTTGTTGATCCAGAGAGACCTGAACCACGTGATTTTCTGTTCACAGGCTTAGACAGAGGTCCATCAGGTCATTGCAGAGGAACCGAAAACATCTTTTTTAGCATTTGTTGTGACCTGCAAAGCCAACCAGAAAGCAGCTAAACCTTTTAAATCCAGCACGAAACCCATATCCAGAAGCCATAGATCCAGCTCTTGTGTTTCGACCCACCTCTTATACCAGCTGGATATGACAGTCGCTGAATCACTATGTCCATTCAAAGAGTGGCCAGGATGCGGGAGAAGGAGATAAGGATGGAGAGAAAGGTCTGGCCCACCCCAAACACCAGAGCCTCTAAAGGAGCCATGTCCTTTCCTGCAACACGGTACACCCAGGCCACCACTGCACCTGAGATAAACAGGACACAGTGAAACAATGGTTAAGTGAGAACAAAATAAAATTGAAGAAAATCTGACTGACTGATTCCTTCCTGAATATGTGAATTAGCATTATATCTGTGAATGTATGGATATAAAATCTCTCCATCATAATATACTCATAGTACATGTTTAAAAATTTTTCACATGTATCAGGCTTAAGAAAGCTCAGGACCCATAATCACTTCTAGCACACTATGGGTAAACGTGTTAAGTTTGTTTACTAATAATTCAATGCTTCTTTAAATCGATAAAACAGATTTTATATTAAAAGGTGAGCTAGCTAGTAAGTAGTAGTCTGCTGGCTGTCAGGAACTGACATTACTTACTCTTGAAATAATACTTCCTATAGACTGTCAGGAATTAGCAGTGGAGGCAGATGCAAGTCTAGCTTTAGGTTTATTAGAAGCAGAACACACAAATCACAAAGACCATGAAACAAAACAAGGAGTAGTGAAATAAAATACAATTCAGTGACAATGATAAAAGCAAGACAATGAGTGCTATATAAAACATCACTTTACTAGAGCTAGTTAGACAATAAAGCGGTCATGTGACATGCTGTAACTGATGGGTAGTGTAGTGTAGTTAAACATGAGCACACAAACATCTGAATATGGGCATGGGGATGTCCTGGCATAACATTTATGATCTTATCAAGAGTGTGATCCAGTAATCCTGTATCTAAATCATAAATACCATGTAATATTTGATTTAAACTCCTAAATGCTAATGGGTAACAGCAAAGGTACAGGAAAACTAACAGCAGAAACTACAATCAACAATTTTATGGGAGCTTAATGGCTAATATTCTTCAGCAGCTCAGATTTTTGGACCAGTTAAGTCATGTTGAAATTGACAGTGAGGCTGAAAAGCACTTAGAAGGATGAGTTGCTGATATTCCACTATGATCAAATATGCTGACAATTTATCAGCTTCAAACTCATCTGACTTGAGGGCCTGTGACTGGGGTCCAAAGACACCACACTAGTGTCAGTCTATTTTTCTTATCAGTCTGGATACGAGGATGCGCTAAGGTATCTCAGTGCACATTTTATGGAAGTTATTAAGCACTCACACCACTGCATGAAGGTTCAATATGTTCTGAGATGCTTGTCTGCTCACAAGAGTGATCTTTGAGTTACTGTGGCCAGGTAAGTGTCAGCTCAGACCATTCTCTGGTCCATCATTCTCTCAGACCATCATTCTCTGGTCATTGGCTTTCCATATAATTTTGTGTAAATTCTGTGTTGGGTGTGAAAATCATAGGAGAGCAGCAGTTTCTGAAATTCTCAAACCAGCTCATCTGGCAGCAATAACATGCTTACTAATCAATACTAAGTAGTAATATTTCATTTAATAATTTACTTGTCACCTACCCTATGTGTGTGTGTGTGTGTGTGTGTGTGTGTGCGTGCAAGAGAGAGGAATAATGTACAAATGTAACCACTGTAATCAAAATTTGAATTCCATCAACAGTTCCTATATAGCTGGTGGAAAAAACAGCAGAAATAAAAAAAGGATGAAAATAAAGGAAAGATGGAGCGAGAGAGAGAGAGAGAGAGAGAGAGAGAGAGAGAGAGAGAGAGAAGAATTCCCTTTAAGGTCAGGAACACAGACAAAAAAAGAGTTCAATTTGCTAAGAAAGTCCAAGGGAGGAATACAGGATAGAATAGAAAATAGTCTTTAAGAACACAAAAAAGGACACGACCTGAAATTGACCTCTCCAATGTTCAACAAAAATGGATGTCAAATGGATGTGTTGAAACAGAGCAAGAGTGATGAGTGACTCTGAGTGACTGAGTATTGCCAAAAACTAAACTAGAGGAAGAAGGGTGGATGAAAGGAAGGGTGAAAGTACTCACTTGTGAGGACGCCTCCGATAATCGAGGAGAGAAAGCCAGCACTGATCAACACCAGGGTGATGAGGCGGCCTCGCTTGTGCCTCTGCAGCATCACACACATGAGCAGCCCCACAGCGCCGTGTACAAACAGTGAGGAAAAGAGACACCATAGGAACACCCAGTACCACATCTCTGCAACACACACACAAACACCTTCAGTTTAACACAACCTTATGTTAGCACAGAGTAACTATCGGGGACTACATAACTATGTAGTATGGAGGACAGAGGGATCAGGGTTTTCCATCAGTACAGTGGAACATCTTCAACACTTCCATGCAGAAGGAACAGCAGTTACTCTGATCATTTAACTTCTGTGCTGTCTGTGCAACTCAGCATACACACCATAAGCTAAATCCCAAAGATACATACAAGAGCTCAGCTTGACTATGCAAGAATATGCAAGACTTGCTGCCATATTCCTTACCTGCTGCAAGTGAACAAAAGAAAATTGGCAGCTGTTCTGTTGATGGACTTCTCTCAAAATCAGAAATGCTGCACCACCTAATATACTCATACAAAGATCTGCCTAACACTGAGATACCTGAAGATATTTTTCACAATCTATTTGTGTGCAATATGTATCAGAATGTGTATTAGAACGATTGCTCCAGGGGAGGACCAAACAGCAGAAGCCTGTAATGTGTAAATATCAAGGATAGTTAATAAGGAGCAGGATCACTCTTTTCTTCCAGCTTTAACCATCCTTGGAATACTGTTCCACAAGTTCCAAAATATTACAGTTTTTAAGGGATGAAGGAAGTGGATATACATTTTGTGTTTCCCCTCTTTAGTTGCTTAGTAGCTGTTGTTGTGAGTTGCATTCTCCATGCTGTATTCTTGTCTTGTTGCTAGTTCTCATTTCAGCAGCCTTGACCCTTGCCTTGACCATGTTTGTTTAGTTTGTGTTTTGATTAAGAAATAGAAAATCCTGCATTTGCATCCATCTCCTGCAAATGCATGTCATTACACTGGCTGTATATTGTAGGTTCAAAGCATCCCCTGGCTTCTGGTTTCACTGTCTGCATCACTCTGTTTTTCTGGGCCCACCTCTTAGAATCAGAGAAAAAACAGAAGCCCTTAAGATCATCAGCACTGGTTCCCAAGGAGATATATTAAATCTGAAGGCAAAAGGCATCATGCTGTTGCTGAGATAATGCCTCATTTTTCAGTAGATCTTCCAAATTGCAAATAAACTCAAACCTAAATATACGCTACAAGTTTCGTGTGAATAGATAAAAGCAATGCTGAGATTTGCCTTTCCTGTTTAGTGACTACACCATCAAAGGATGAAACATCCCACATATGCTCATATGGCCAAAAGTTTGTGTCCCCTGACCACCACAATCATGTATGTGCTTAAAGAACATCCCATACCAAAACCATGGGCAGTAATATGCAGTTAGTCCCCCTTTACTGTTATAATAAGCTCCACTCTTCTGAGAAGGCTTTCCACTAGATGTTGGAGTGTGGCTGTGGAGACTTGTGTTCATTCAGCTACAAGAGCATTAGTGAGATCAATCCAGGAATCCAGGATGAGTGGGAGTGATGACAAGACACAAGCAGTGGTCATTATGACCAAAATATCTTAATATCGCAGAGTCATTCAAATTTCACATTGTTATAACATCACTGTGTAAAAATATATTTGATAAGGGCTTTTTTGTCTTAGTGTCATGACCTGCTCCTTACTCCATGCACAACGCGTTGTGAAATCACATGCGCGGTGCTTTCTCCATCTTCGTTGCTATCAGAGCGGAAGCGCACACTTCCGCATATCGACGGAGATCATACGGACCACAGCTCCCATGAGCACCTGCTCACAGCCAATAGGCCAATCAGAGGGAGGCAGGCGTATCTCATTCATGGACTGATTAGCCGTGTGTTAAAAGGACTATCACGTTCGCTACCACTTCGCGAAGCATTAGACTAGCCACCGTGTTGTCTGTCAAGCGTTTTCATACCCGTGTTTGATTATTGTGTTTTGGACGTTCTTTCTGTGTTGGACTGCTCTTTGGATTATCTCTACCACTCTGTTTGCTGATCGCTCGACCCCTAACTGTGTTTGACTACTCTTCTGCCTGCCATTTATGTACCTTTGCCTGTTGTGTATTAATAAACACAGTACTGCTCTTACCTCTGTCTCTCGACCCTGCTCTTAGACCATGCCGCGACAGCGCCAGCACCCTGACAGAATGCTTCGCCTAAACGGAAACGCAGCAGGGTCACCGTGGATCCAGGACGGCTGCATGACCACCTTCATGTCATGTCCCTGTTTCTACAGCAGTGGGAGATGGAACCACCGGAGCTGTGCGATGGGGTGAGTGAAACAACTACCATCTTTCTGCTCCACTGCCGTTTCTTCCGGGAGAGCTTGATGGTGCCTAGGCTCTCAGACCCCATCTGGGTTACTTAACGTAACCCAGCATGATACGATGGGTCATAGGACCTGCACGAATGTTTGTGGAAGAACTTATCACAATGCAGCATCCATTTGTGCAAAATCCCAAAGACTTTGGAGAAACACTGGGAATGTTTTATGATACCTGCAAATTGGCGGCAACCACTCCAGAGACCCCTCCAGAGGCCAAAAAGCAGGCAACTGCTCTAGAGCCCCCTCCAGAAGCAAGGATTAAGGCAATCTCTCTCGAGCCCCCTCTAAAAGCCGAAAAAGAGGCTACTGCTCCTATGCGCCCTCTAATGGACAAAGAAGAGGCAACCGCTCCAGAGTCCCCTTCGCAGGCTAAGAATGAAGCAACTGCTCCCGAGCTCCCTCAAATAGTCGAAGAAGAGGCTAAAGCTCCTGAGTCCCCTCAAATGTCCAAAATGGAGGTTACCACGCCAAAGTCCAAGTCTACGCCAAAGTCCAAATCCAAGTCTACACCAGAGTCCAAGTCCAAGTCTGCGCCCGGTTCTAAGTCCGCACCAGAGTCCAAGTCCAAGTCCACACCTGAGTCCAAAACCTGGGGACAACGGGATAACACCTTCGCCAGAGCCTGTGATAGATACCACGTCTGAACCCAAGTATGGATCGCCACATGGGTCAGAAGCGACTGAAGTCACAGTCTCTCTCCAAGCTCGTTCCCGTCTCAGCCCACGTTGCTCTCACGGAGCCCGCTCCTATTCCTGTATTCTCTAAACCCGAATACGTGACCAAGACTATGCCTGAACCCAAGTATGGTTCGCCACAAGGGTCAGAAGCAACTAAAGTCACAGTCTCTCTCCCAGAGCTTGTGCCCGTCTCAGCCAAAGTTGCTCTCACAGAGTCTGTTCCAGTTCCTCGTACCGCTCCTGTCTCAGCCGATTTCGCTCAGACGGAATCTGTTCCTGTTACTCGTACCGTTCCAGTTATGGCCAAGGTCGCTCAGACAGAGTCTGTTCCTGTTTCTCGTACCGCTCCAGTTATGGCCAAGGTCGCTCACATGGAGTCTGTTCCTGTTTCTCCTACCGTTCCAGTTACAGCCAAGGTCACTCACATGGAGTCTGTTCCTGTTTCTCGTTAGAGACTGTTCACGTACACGTCTCAGCGGCCGTTTCAGTGCAGATCTCAACGCCTGTTCCAGTGCCCTTCTCAGAGTTTGTTCCTGTACACGTCTCAACACTCGTACAAGTCTCAACGCCTGTCACAGCTCAAGTCACAGTGCAAGTTCCTGTCACAGCTCAAGTCACAGCGCAAGTTCGTGTCACAGCTTAAGTCACAGCGCAAGTTCGTGTTGCAGCTCAAGTCACAGCGCAAGTTCCTGTCGCAGCTCAAGTCACAGCGCCAGTTCCTGTCGCAGCTTAAGTCACAGTGCCCGTTCCTGCCGCAGCTCAAGTCACAGCGCCAGTTCCTGTCGTGCTCTCCGAGCCTGCTCAAGCCTCAGTGCAACTCTCCGAGCCTGCTCAAGTCTCAGCGAACTCTCCGAGCTTGCTCAAGCCACAGCGCAACTCTCTGAGCCTGCTCAAGTCTCAGCGCAACTCTCCGACCCTGCTCCTGTTCCCGAGCAACTCTCCGAGCCTGCTCCTTTTCCCGTGCAACTCTCCGAGCCTGCTCCTGTTCCCACGCAACTCTCCGAGCCTGCTCCGGTTCCTGCTGTGCTCACAGAACCAGCTTCTATGCCCAAGTTCCTGTCTGAGTTCCTACCCATACCCTCACCATGGCAAAATTTCGTCGTGGTAGCACCCAGTGATACGCCTGCCCCTACAGGCCCAGGACCTCCGAGAAGCGATGCTGTTGGGCACTCCGGGAGTAGCGCCTTTGGGGGGGCGTTCTGGGCGTAATGGTGGCGCGACCGCAGCTCGCAGCGGCCACTCCGGATCTGAAAATAGTGTTTTTTTGTTTTATTTTGTTTTTCTTGGCGTGACTCCGGCGGCAAATGGACACCAAGTGAACGGTGTTCCTGTCTACCCGCGATAAACATTATTATTGGACATAAAGAAATACTTGAAAAACCGATCTG